>PVIU01006456.1:0-101622 GCA_004026605.1 Ondatra zibethicus
AAAATAACGACAGCCTAAATTTTGCAGGAAAATGGATGGAACTAGAAAGCATTATTTTGAGTGAGGTAACCCAGACACAGAAAGACAATTATCACATGTACTCACTCATAGGTGGTTTTTAAACATAAGGCAAAGAAAACCATCTTACAAACCACAATCCCAGAGAATTTAGACAACAATATGGACACTAAGAGAGACCAACATAGATATAATCTACGTGGGAAGTAGAAAGTATAAAAAGACAAGATCTCCTGAATAATTTGGGAGCATGGGGACCTTGGGGGAGGGTTGAGGGAGGGAGGGGAGTGGCAGGGAGGGGAGAAAAAAAGTCATACAATATTTCATGGGGTGAAAAACAATTTACTATAAAAAAGAACTGTTGGTGAAAACTTGGTATGCTTTATATCTCATTCCCATCTTTATACAAAAAGACAAAATAAAAACGTTTACTCTGGGTATCTAGGTACATGCCTTTGGAGGCCCTCGCCGGGCACTTGGGAGGCAGCGGCCAAGTTACAGGCTGCTCAGCGCTACCTAGTGAGACTGTCTCAGAAAACAAACCAATGAGTAAATAAACAAGCGAATAAAATTTGGGCTCAGTAATGGCACTTTGCCACCAAGCCTTAAGGACCTATCTGACCCTGGAACCAGCACGGCGAAGGAAGGGAAATGCCGGTGAAAGTTGCTCTATGACCTCACACGTGTGCACAAACACAATTAATAAACGAAAAGACAACTCAAAGAAAAGACTTTAGAGATCCTGGCAAGAAAACCAAGTGTTCGAAATCATTTTCCATCCAGGAGAAATACAGGAGCCTATCCATATTCATTTATTTGTTTATTTGTTACTTATTCAGGACTTCAATGTTTCAATGTGTGTCTTTGCTAATTAGGAAAAAAAGGATACTTTTCATGAACAAAGACAGAGGAGCCGGCTTGAAGGGTACCTCTAGCTAAACTTGGGACAGTTGGACATCAGAAAGAACAATGACAGGACGGGGTGTAGTGGAGCATGCCTGTAATCCTAGCATTTGGGAGACAGGCAGGAGGATTTGCCACAAGTATGAGGCCGGCCTGGTCTCCATAGTGAACTTTAGGCCAGTCAGAGTTACACAGCAAGCAAGCAAAGTGTAGCATGGCTGGGCACAGTGGTACCTGCCTGCTATCCCAGCGCTTGAGGGGCCGAGGCGGAAGGATTATGGACCCAAAAGTAGTATGAGCTACACAGCAATAAGAAAATAAATAAATAAATAAATAAATAAATAAATAAATAAATAAGGTAAAGATTATGAAAAGAGGAGCGAGAAGGCTCCTTATAAAACAATTATAGCCGGGCGGTGGTGGTGCAATGCCTTTAATCCCAGCACTCGGGAGGAGGATCTCTGTGAGTTCAAGGTCCTCCTGGTCTAGTGAGTTTGAGCTAGTTCCAAGGACACCTAGGGCTGTTATACAGAGAAACTCTGTCTTGAAAACCCAAACTAAAACAACAACAAAATTCTACCTAGAAAATAGGAAAAGACTTTCAAATAATTCCATGATCCCCACGTAAGACTTGCAGGATCTCTAAGGTGTAGGTTGTCCAGGGAAGGCTGCTAGAAACCAGCACAGTCACGTGGTCTGGGCTTCTGCTCACACACGAAGCCAGTGAGCCTGTTTGACAGTGGAACACTCACTGGCACTGGCTTTTAGCCAGGGGTATGCATGAGCACACTGGGCAGGGTGTCACGTGAGGTCAGGAAGCACACCTCTCCTCCGTACCACCCTTCCAAAAATGTTTGGTCTGGACCCAATCCTGAGCAGACGACCGGAACTTATCTGGACTCTTTCAAAAGGAAATCCATAGAGACGTGAGGACAGTTATAGATGAAAGACATAATTACCAAAGGTGGTACTTGAAACAAATGAAAAAATATTTGTGGAACTATAAGAGAAATTGCTTAAATGTTTAAATATAAAATGAATTAAAATAATCTTAAATTATGAAACTATGAGAGGAAATTTTGAGATCTTTAAAACATAAATTCAAGTAATTATTTTGGGGGGGTGATACAGGATTTCTCTGTGTAGCCCTGGCTGTCCTGGAACTCGCTCTGCAGACCAGGCTGGCCTCGAACTCGCAGAGATCCTCCTTCCTCTGCCTCCCCAGTGCTAGGATTAAAGGCGTGCACCACCACCACCCAGTGACTTTATAGTTCTTGATGTTTAAATAATCGTGGGAAAATAAATTATGAAATATAGATTAGTGCCTGATTTTCTCTTGTAATTTTTGTGAGTGGGGGCAGGGCAGTGGAGGAGAGAAGAGACATGCAAGTAATTGTCTATTTTCTCCCTTTTCTTCTGTTTTTCCTTTCCTCAATTTCCCTAACTGCATGCAGCTCCTGACCACCATAGAGAAAGCTAGGGCTAAGGCCCTTTCCTCCTCTCCCGAGGCCGATGGAATGGGATTTATTGCTCATACTTATGTCTTACAGTCTAAATACGGTCAGCCTCTTCTGGTTTGCTAGTGTTTTTACTGCCCTGAGTCTTCAAGCTGTTGCTATGGCTGTTGGTACTAATTTGACAATCAGGTAAAAAAAAAAAAATGTAAACAGGACAGACCAAAGGGGTGTGCTGCTCAGCGCCACACAGGTGAAGCGTGCGCACTCCTGTCGGCCAGTTCGTTGGCAGGACTATGCAGGCCATGCTCAGATGTGTCTGTCTGCTGCCCCGTGGTGGGCCTGCCCTGTGCAATTTTACTCGAGTAAAACATCGCGATCAAAAAGGGCGGTGATGTTTTGTTTTCTAGAAGTGATTAAGGGGCAAAGAAAGTGAAATGAACAGCATGTCTTAAAGCTTTTTAGAGAAAACATTAGACACTTAAACTTGTGTCTGTAACGTAAAGCACTGACAGCGGAACAGGAGTCCTTGAGGATTACCCGTGGGAAGGAAAGCTGTCTCCAACAAGGCTCTTAAAGCTTGCGGCTGGCATTTCTCGAGATTTGCCACAGAGGAACTGCAGTGTCTTCGCTCCTATCTATTTACCTTGGGCATATTGCTCCCACCTTCTTTCACCCCCTCACATGAGGTATAAGTTACCCTCAAGGCCCAAGGCAAATGCTCGCTTTTATAATGTTCCCCTTGCCAAAATGTTGATGTTGCTGACCTAAATTCTCTGTGTTTTGCTGGTACAGCTTGTCCTACATGTGCCACACAAACTGTGTAGGAGACCTGGCCCCTTAGCCAGCTCATACATTCTTGAAAGCAACTCCTTGATTTATTTCCGTGCCGTAACACTTCATGTAACACTTGGTGTCTGGCAATTGTCAATAAGGGCTTCATAGGTTGGTTAATTGATACTAGTCCTTTGATATTGAAATCTATTACCTCAGGTCTGCACAGATGGCTCAGATCCCTTGCCACTCCTGCGGAGGACCTGGGTTTGATTCCCAGCACCCACATGGTGGTGCATAACTGTAATTCCAGCTCCAGGAGATCTGATGCCCTCTTCTGGCCTCCATAGACAGATGTGCAGGTGGTGCACATGGAGATAAATAAAAATAAATGTTTGCCGGGCGGTGGTGGTGCACGCCTTTAATCCCAGTACTCAGGAGGCAGAGGCAGGTGGATCTCTGTGAGTTCAAGGCCAGCTCTGGTCGACAAGAGCTAGTTCCAGGACAGCTAAGGCTGTTACACACAGAAACCCTGTCTCGAACCCGTCTCCCCTCCCCCCCAAATAAAACCAACCAAACACCCCCCCCCAAAAAAAAAGAAAGAAAGAAAAAAAAAAGAAATATAGTCCTACATTTTCTCAAAAGTCTTTCAAGGATAGTCAGGTTGCTGTTAAAATCAAAATATCCACTGGACTGCCCATGAGCCACCACAGCCTGTAACCAAATGAATTTACTTTGTATTTCCAACTCTGCTGTCACGCCTTCTGGAGAACTCAGGTAGAGATGCTTGCGTGCTGTTTTTGGAATGTGTACTTACCGATATTTCGAAGCAGAAACTCTTATCCTTTCCCCTCTCTCGCATCCACCGCAACCCCTAAAAAGCCCCATATTCCCACATGCCAGGGTGCATGGTCTCTGTCCCTGTCATCAGTCAGGGTGGGGTAAATTATGAGAAACAGCGTAATAGTGCGGCTCACATTTGTTAAGTATTTCCCCCTTTACGAAGGGCTCTCCCTCCAGCCCTCGGGACTGTTCTCTATGTCTTAGAATTGAGAAAACTAAGTTTAGGCAGATAAGTTCATGACGGCTGGAATGGAAGCATGAGGGTGGAACTCAACTCTACAGCTCCATATTCTTGCTGGATTAAGATAATCTTAATCCCAGCACTCGGGAGGCAGAGGTAGGAGGATCTGTGAGTTCGAGGCCAGCCTGGTCTACAGAGTGGTTCCAGGGCAGTCGGAGCTGTTACACAGAGAAACCGTGTCTTGAAACACAAAATGAAATAAAAAGGGGGGGGGGAGGTGATAAGCTGCCTCTGTCTCTACCAAGAGCAGAGTTTAAAAGACCCCCATGCCTCTGCCTGCTTTCCCGTTTGTATTTCCCACCCGTCACTCTCCAGGTTGCCAGGCCCTAGCAGAGTCCGCTGTGCTGTAGGCATGCATTGCCAGATAACCGGCTTCTGCATTTTTTTTTTTCCTTTTAAAGGAAACACGGTAGTTTGGCACCGGCCCTGCCACTTCTGATTTAATAGTACCTGCCCCCAAATGTAATGACATCCCAAGTCAAAACCTCCTTGAAATTCTTTCCTGCAGAACTTACCCCGCTTTCTGTGTCACGTAAAGGCGCTCTCTGTGATGTTATCATTTCCTATGACATTTTCTCATTTAGACCCCAGGGGTAGCGCTCAGAAGGCACAGGGACATTATTGGGTTCACCTCTCTCCTTCTCTTGTGCTTTTTCCACTGGTTTAGGTATTGTTAGAACTCAGAGGGTAGCTCACACACATCTCCTTTATCCACATTTCATACCTCAGCAAGAACTAGTTGCTCAGATGGGTCCTTACAGAGATCAGAGCTCCGAGGAATGGGACCCAGGACAGGTAAGAGTTTAGGGGCTAAGGGAAGGGCTGCAGCGTGGGGGCATGGTGCCTGAGGGGAGGTCTGGGAGGGCACTGGTGTGCCTTGGAGAGGAGTGGCCCTGGTAACTGATGTCCCTCAGGAAACAGTCACCATGCCTTCAACTTTGCTTTGGAGTGTCAGTCAATCCTGGATGCTGCAGGAGGCAGTGGCCGTGACCAGTGACCTCTACTTCCGAGGGTTGGCAGCCTGCACAGCGGCCTCTCAGGCTTCTGCCTCCCGTTGAGGAGTGATGGCTTTCTGAGATGATTGATTCTCCTCCTTAGTGGAGTGGAAAATTCAAAATGTGCAGCTCTCAGAATTATAATCTGCTCGCTGTTAAAGATGGAAAGAAGCCGTTCTCCCATGACCAAGCATAACGGGGCAAATCCCTTTTCCGTTTCTCCACTTTGCAGAGAAATGCAGCGTGACTTTCCCAGGGCCGTGATTTTCAGCACCGACGATTTTTTCTTCAGGGAAGATGGTGCCTATGAGTTCAACCCGGACTTCTTGGAGGAAGCTCATGAGTGGAACCAGAAGCGAGGTGACAAATTCCTTTCCAAACTCCAGGGAAACCCTGTGGTGCATGTAGATTGTAGCAGCTTCAAAACGGAAGGAGCTTTAGAGACAAGCTCTGTCACTTTTTTTACCCAAGCAGGGTGGCAGGGCTTGACCCCTGTCGTGTAGATCCCAGGGAAAGGAAAACCCCCGCTAGCAGTTCTGCACTAGGTAGCGTTTCACTGAGCGAGGAAGGCCTCCTGCAATGGAAGTGACAAAATGTGGATGGTGCCCGCTGCGTGTTGTTCACTGTTGTGTTACATTGTGTTACAGCAAGGAAAGCAATGCAGAATGGCATATCCCCCATTATTATTGATAACACCAACCTGCACGCCTGGGAAATGAAGCCCTATGCAGTCATGGTAGGAAGAAGTATCATTCTGAATTTTCCGTTGTGGGCGTTTTGTGAGAAAGTTGAAACCTGTGCTCTTTCTTCTTTTTCTGGCCGTCTATGATTTCACACTCACTAACGTTAATTCTCACAGAGAGCAGGTTTTAGGGTTTCTCGGCTCTTTAGTCACTGAGGGGCTACCTTACCTCAGGGAGCCTCCGTACTTGATCTGAGTCCTTGGTAGATCTCTCTCTCTCTCTCTCTTGCGCATGCGTGCTCACTAACACAACAGATTCTCTCTACATAGCCTTGGCTATCCTAGAACTCACTATGAATACCAGGGTGGTCTTGAACTTGTAGAACTCTGCCTGCCTTTGCCTCCCTCAGTTTGGGCTATTTTCTGCTCTAGGGAGCATCCACCCACCCTTGAGGGAGTTACAGACGAGGGGATGCACTAGCAGGGCTCTGGGTCCCAGCGAGCCAGGTTTCTCTGTTGCAGGCTGGGGATTTTAGCAGTGTTTTGCTGCGAGTCCCAGGGTGACAGACTTTCTTCGTCTATAAACAGGTTTAGGATTGCCAGCGTGACCCTTTAAGACATGGAATACAAACATCAACACACAACTCAGCTCCATTCTGATCTTTTCAGACATAGTTTACATCTTCCGCCAACAGGTTTTCAGTCCACACACAAACTGAGCAGAGCAGGAGGCAGACGGCTTCTGGAGATACACATGGCCCCCAGTATGTTGCGAAGTCTCCTCCACGGCAGTTGAGCTTTAGGATTCTTTCCACATTTAGGCAAAATAGCAAACAGACAGCTGCGCTTCTGCCTACTGAGGCTTTCCCGTCAGTTCTGTTCAGGCCCAGGTATAATGGGTGAATAGAAACTCTGTATTTCAGTCCACATGAGGCCAATAGGGCCATGAAGAGCTGATGCATGCGGGCACAGCCTGAGGCCGCATTAAGAGCATCTGGCACTGACTTCCAGGAAGTCATTTCACATCTCCGTTCTGGATGGATATGAGTCACCCAAAGCTGTTAATGAGACCCAGGCATTAGCTGTCCTTAAGACATGGTGGTTGAATTTTTCCTGAATAGAACTGACTGACTATCCAAAGGATGAAGGGGAAACATCTATTTAAATGTATCTATTAGTTTATTAATAATCTTACATATTCATGGAGTATAGTGGGCTGCTTTGGTAGATGAATTCATGACTGACTCAGGGTACTTAGGTTATCCACCACCACAAACAAATTCTCTGTTTGATTTGTATACTATTAACTGTAACCCCCTCTGGTGTAACAGCGCACCAGAACTTAAGCATGCTGCCTCCTTATGCAGGAACCCTCGTCTCACCTCACTTAATTCCACTTTTAACACATTGAGCACTAGTGATAACAGAAGGCTGTTTGAACAAAGCAGCTTCTGACTGTTTAGATTTGACATGAGAATCTTACTAATTTTCTAACTCTTTTTTAAAAAAGTAATTTATCTAACTTTTATTTTAAGTGCATTGGCATGAAGATATCAGATCCTAGAAAACAAGTTACAGACAGCTGTGAGCATGTGGGTGCTGGGAATTGAACCTGGGTCCTCTGGAAGAACAGCCAGTGCTCTTTAACTGTTGAGCCATCTCTCCAGCCCCCTTACTATTTCTCTAAACTCACAGAAATGGGGCCCAGGACATTGGGCCAAGCACTGCAGAGCAGGGAGAGCGGCAATCTGTAGGAAACACTATATTAAACTATGTGGAAATCGCTTTTATTTCACAAGTTATGTGGCACTCTCAGTTACAAACCAGAGCAGAAGTAACTCCATGATCATGGAAGTGACTTTAGGATTCTCCAGGTTCCTTGTTCACACCTGTTTGGGACGCTTCATCATGAGTTCAGTGATCTGTCTTAAAGGATGTTCAGAGTCATACTAGATAAAACTGATAAAACTGTCAAGGAGACATGTAACACAGCATGAGTGGCTAGGTATGGGGACAGATTCGGGGCCTGGATGACTCGTAAAACAGGGGGCTTTGGGCAAGACTGTGAATGTTAAGGGGAGCATGAACACCCCCAAGCATACATACCATGTCTTCATTATCTTATGTACTTTTGAAAAATCAGGCACTTGAGAATAACTATGAAGTTATATTCCGAGAACCCGACACTCGCTGGAAATTCAACGTTCAAGAGTTAGCAAGGTACCTCTTTGTTTCCCTAGTTCCTCATTCTGTATCCTGCTGTTTTCAGGTATCTCAGACCGAACAAAAGCATCTTTTCAGGCTGGAAATGGACTGTAGTTTTCAGGCCAGAAATGGTAATTCTTAGAAACTGATAAATTTGGAACTATTAATGTGAAGACTTCAGCTCTGAGTCAGATGTCTAATATAATGCTAAATGCTAATCCTTGGCTTGGACTTGGTCCTTTAGAAGGATGCACTTCACTTTATGCTCAGTTGCTTATTCATTAATGAGCATTTACAGCATTGCCTCTGCATGGGATGCACATGCCAGTGGCACTTCTGCATTAGGCTAAAGCGAGACCTTTGAATGGGAAGCAGAAAGTGGCTCATTCATGCTACAAATGCTGCTTTGACTTAACAGCAACATGTGTCCAAAGAATACTAACTTGGTTTTTAATGCATGGCTTCTGATAGCCACTCTCTGTGTTACCTGATGCCAATGACCCAGCAGAAACGGAGTATTTCCAAAATGAGTCTGTGGCCACCCCCTCGATTACCTGGTTGTTAAATCTGACATGGTTCATGAACACTAGTCTGTAATTAAAATCTTGGCAATTATATGTCTAACCATGTCCCCAGCTAGTATTTGTGTCTTCTAGAACTTAAGATTGTTTTAGTAAGCATCATTTAGTGGTATCAGACTAGCTGATCTAAACTGATAGTAGATGTACACATGCCATCAACAGACATATCACTAAATACATGAGTAGTTAGATCTTATGGTGTTTATTCATTGTCAACATCACCAGAAACAAAGCTTTTTTTTTTTTTTTTTTTTTGGTTTTTCATTTTTTAAGACAGGGTTTCTCTGTACCTTTAGAGCCTGTTGTGGAACTCGCACTGTAGATCAGGCTGGTCTCGAACTAACAAAGATCTGCCTGTCTCAGCCTCCTGAGTGCGGCTGAAACAAAGCCTTTCTTTTTTGAGACAGGTTTTTTTTTTTGGAGCCTGTCCTGGAACTAGCTCTTGTAGACCAGGGTGGCCCTGAACTCACAGAGATCCGCCTGCCTCTGCCTCCCGAGTGCTGGGATTAAAGGCGTGCGCCACCACTGCCTGGCAAAACAAAGCCTTTCTAAAGCAAGCTGCAGGCTTGTTTGGGGATGTGCCAGGCGGCATGAGAGCCAGCTGTCCTGAAGCAGCGCAGCAGCCATGCAATGCAGGATTTGTGATGTAAGTTACTTGTGTTGATAGCCTGCCTTAACTAAACACTTGTGGGTTTTTCTTCTGTGTAGAAGAAACATCCATGGAGTTCCAAGAGAAAAAATCCACCGAATGAAAGAACGGTATGAACACGATGTTACCTTTCACAGTGTCCTTCATGCAGAAAAGCCAAGCAGAGCGAACAGAAACCAGGACAGGAACAGCGCGCCTTCCAGTGGCTCTGGGTACTGGAGCACCTACACTGAGCTCCCCAACCGAAGGGCTCATGGCGGCTTCTCCAATGAGAGCTTCAGAAGGGGTGGCTGTCACCATGGATATTAGCTGTCTGTGCACAGCCACTGCAGAATTTTCCTAAAGAAGTTTCTACTTCAATTTTTGGTATTTATTCTTTGTTCAGTTTTAGCCAGAGCTCTAATTCCAATGTAAATAGCCAAGCCCAGAAATTTCTGAACAGAGGTCATTATATTCATTATCTCCAACAAGCGATGTCAGAACGCGCCCATGTGGCTTGATGATGGGGATTCTGCTGAGGGCTCAAAGGTCTTTCTCTAGAGAAGCTGATTTGAAACTAAAATCCAAGATTATCAATTAGTTGCAGAGTCATAAAAAAAGTGTTCCTAGCACATCTCTATGGGCTACAGTACCACTGCCTTTGACAGACCCATCTTCTCTATAAAGCTGGAGAGTGAGGGGGGCAGAGGCAGAGGCAGGAAGCAGCTCAGTGCCCTTGCTACTCTGACAGTCTACACCGAGACCAGAGCCATCACTCTAATGGCACTGATTTTCTTTTAGACTTAATGCACAGAAGGGGATGTTGTCCTTCAGGGTACCATTAGGGGACTTTTTCCCGTATTTTAAAGATGTATCACTGTTAAACAGGCCTGTGAATTCTCAGAACTAGGCCCCTAAGGAGAATGAGTACCATTACAGTCAGACCCTGCTGCGCTCAGCAGTGTCAGCAGGACAGACCCCTCCCCATCTAGCTCGTAGTCTAACAATGTAAATAACCTGCTTTCGCAAAATACCAGTTTTAAAGAGTCATCAAGTGATTTCTAAAATGATGCCTCTAACGTGTGATTAGTTAGCCACCCAGATGTTTAGGAGTGCAAAGCAATGAAGCAGCCAGGGTTTAGGTCATACAAGGAAATGTGAAAGTCACGCTCATTGAGATCAGCAGGGTATGTATGTCATGTGGAGTGCCCCTCAGATCAGTTATGAGTTTATGAGTTCAAATTAAATCCCAGCAGGCTGGAACCAGATTCATTTGGTACGAGATTGTGACAAGACCATGTGGAATGTATGGTCTATTTATTTTTTGGCCAACAGCTTCTTTCTAATGTTTTGTGAAATATTATTTTAAGTGTCTTATATAATGGTGCTTTTATGGTTATTAAAATTGTATATGGTATTGCATTTATATTGGGTTTGCCACTGAATTTATTTTTGGCTTAACAACAAAACATTTACCAAAACCCAAGAACTTCAGCCATAAAACAACCTTTGCATAGATCATAAGCTTTCATGAATCATTGTTAATAACTAGGAGGAATGAAGTCTGCACATTAGAAGGCCTACTTACCATCCCATTATCAACACTGTTAAAATCCATTCAACATCTTCATGACAATAAGCAACACACTTCCTTAACATTTTCAAAATTGGTCTTAGGAATAACAGAAAGTCCAGCTGGTGAGCATACTAGTAAATTGGGATGAATCTGCCAGTCTGACTTTGCTAAATTCTAATGCTTAGCATACCACATAGCAGTCCTGCAGCAACTCACTTGGTTTTCCAACCTGGCAGGTCCAGGTAGCTGTGGGATTCACAGCCTGGATGCTGCCTGCACAATGACTTTGGTATGGATGGCTGCATGCATCTAGGTTGGCAGATTAATAGATAGTCAGAGAGCCCAAATGGAATAGCCTTCCTTTGGTTCCACAGGAGCACCCAAAGGGCCAGAATCACATTCCCTGATATGACTGATCAGCTTTCAGAGCTTTGGTTTGCCTGAGCTGAAGCTGATGACCACAGAGAGAGGCTTCAGACCCAGAGTTTTCTCAGAGCTCTCAGTCTCCTGCCCAGCTATGTCCCTGCTTCCTCATACATGGAGATACCAAAATACTTGGTTAGAAACATAAACAACTGATTAAATGCCTCCAGTCTTATCCCAGTTAGAAGCAATGTGTTATTTTCTTTCTCCTCCTATGGCTTCTGACTTCTGGGCCCTTTGAACTTGCATCATTGACTTGCATTACTGTATCTCCACTTCCATTATTTATAGAGCTAGCAGAGAGCTCCGTGACCTGAAGGCTCTCAAAGAATAAACAACACCAAATGCTTTTGCCATCTATCCCTGGTCACACAGTAAACACTGTTGGCTTTAATCACTGTCACTTTAAGAAGAAAAATTTGCACACATGCTTAAGCTTCATACTTTGTTCATGCAGCATGGATGTTTGTGGTCTATGTAAAAGGTGCCTGTACTATGTGGCCCAAGAGAAGATGGGGAAAGTAGTAGCATTTTTGATAGAATTTACAAGAAAAAAGGTTAAATTTCTATCGGGCAGTAGTAGCATGTCTTTAGTCCGAGCACTCGGGAGGGAGAGATAGATGGATCTGTGAGTGCGAGGTCAACCTGGTCTACAGAGTGAGTTCTATGATAGCCAGGGCTACACAGAGAAACCCTGTCTCAAATGAAAGAACAAACAAAAGGTTAAATTTCATAAATAGCATAATTCTCATTCATGTAAGACTCATTTACTCTGCTCTAGGTTGGGGTTCCAGAAAAATGATTAGGACATGAAGACAAATGAACAATACTTAAATCACTAATAAGAGCCGATGGAATACTTTAAGGCTGAAGCGCAGTGACAGCATTTGCCCATAGATGGCACTGTGGTTGGGAAGGTGTGACATAGCAGGCAGCCTTGAACTTGCTGTTAGTGAAGGATGACCTGAACTCCCAATATTGCCTCTACCTCGTGAAGGGACGACAGGTGTGCATCATTACACCTGGCTGGATTTCTAGCTGGAATAATTTAATTTGAAAGATTATAGAAAGGAGTGACTTTGCTGTCAAGGGTAGTAGACACCACTGTTGTGTCTGTTTACCCGACAGAGTGGAACTCTAGAAGAACCACGTGTGAAAGGACACTATTTCATAGGAATTACCTCCAAAAAACCTTAAAAACAGAAACCAAACTAAAACAAATTATCTAGTAAAGTAACAGTGCTTAGAGACCTCAACTTTAATTAGTCAATGACACAAACGAAAAGCAAAGGTATGTTTATTCTGCATGTAAAATATGCTTGTAGTGATCAAATCTAATGACAAAGATTTAAAGATCTTTAAATTAGTTACTATCTGGCCAGCTTTAGACATCTGAATAGTTAAATATAGAACCAGACGGAACATCTGTATAGTAAACAAACCCTTCAGCAATGTGCTGTTATTTGTGTCTTGTCTCACAAACGTGCAGCTTGGAACTGTACACACTTTACAAACTGGGAGGCTAAGACTCAACAGCTAATTTTCCATCGCTGCTGTCACCTCCACAATCCCTGAGATAACTCCTTCCTGCATCTGGGTTCTCCATGCTGGTCTGGCCTCTGTGCTAGCTCGGGTCCTTTTGTCCTTGGGGCACAGGGATCCTTGTGGAGTCACCAGGAAATGCTTGTTCATTTCCTTCTGATGAGCCAGGTAAAAGGGCTGGGGTACTGAGCAAGGCAAGCTCTTCATCAGCTACTGAATCATAGTCCAAAAGAGAAGCGCCACTGGCCTTCTGAAATGCTGTCCTCTGGGGGGAACTGGGCTCTTTTTTCTTCTTAGGTGTTGCATGTTTGGTGCCACACCTCCGTGGCGGCTGAAAAGCCTTCTGTGCAGCAGGAGAGACAAAGGTACAGATGGGACTCACTGGGGGAGGTAAGGGCAGCCGACTCAGGAAATCCAAGGCTCTTCTTTTTCTACAGGTCTTTGGGTCATCAATTTCTCTCTCCCCGTAACAAGACTTTGAAGCCATTTGGGCTGATTGAAGCAGGGGTGTAGACTTTTCTTTTGGTGTGCAATGTGATAAAGGACTTTGATAATTTTGCTCTCTATTAGGTGAAAACCTCTAACAAAACATAAAAAAGGAGCCTATCACAATATGTACTTGTATATAAACAAAATAAAATTTAACCTTTCGTTAAAAAATACAGAGGACACTTTCTTATCCAACTGTTGAAGGATAGATGATGTCAAAAAATTTCATGCTGTTATTCCTATCCCACAGGAAATAATTTTACACAAGAGAATATAAAAAGAGAACTAGAAAAGGAAAATGAAGAGATCCTAATACAAGATTTAAAAAAAAAATCACACAACATCATTTGTGCTTTAACTTTCCAAAAGAGTGACAGAGCTAAAAATGACAGATTTTTCAGAATCAAAATTTTAAGAACACACCCTAACTTCTACTTCTCCCTCCCCTTTTACTGAATATTTACTTATTAGTGTGCGTACATGTAACGTGCATGTGTGTGTGTGCGAGAGAGAGAGAGGGAGAGCACTCATGTGCTCCAGCACACCTGTGCAGGTCAGGGGACTGACTACATGTGGGAGTGGGTTCCCTACTCCGCCAGGTGGGCACACAGACCAACATCAGGCTCAGGCACAGTTGACCCCACCTGTTCTAACACCTTTGTCTGCTGAGCCACAGTTGACCCTACCTGTTCTAACACCTTTCTTTTCCCCTGAGTCGCTGGCAACTGTTTAACTTCTTCCTTTGCCAGTCTAACTCTTAACAGCGGCTTTTCTTGTACTGAGTGAGGATTGCTTTACTGAGTTAGGGTGCTGTACAGGGCCACCTGTCCTGTCGACCCTGGCAATCAGACACCTACCATGATTTAATGAGCCAGCTGACCTGAGAAACAATGCAACAGCTAGCAAATGGTATGTATGGGCAGCTCTTCTAGCAACAGAAACAGGCAAAAGGCTTGGAGTACCAACCATGTAGTTTGCTCCCAAAGCTTTACATTCATACCTCAACAAACAAGTTACAATCTCCACATAGAGCAGCTACAGCAAGCTAGCCACAGGTTAAATACAGCTTAGTTACACCTCACATTTGCTAGTGTATGCCAGAACACCTGTTATTTCCCAAAGTGATTTCTCAAACCGATAACTTACCACTAACTGACCGCCTGTAGCAAGGAGCTCTGAAGCAGCGCAGGTGGAAGACAGCAGAGTGGAGTCTTTAGTCGGGGTGGACCACTTGGGACTGTCTCCATTAATCAGATGTAAAAGCTTCTTTTCTGCCTCCTTGTAAAATGTATCGATATTCTAAGAGAATAAAGTGAAAAAGCTGTGTCCTGAGTTGCTAATTCATACACTGATGTTCTTGGAAAGTATTTTCTTTTAGAAATAAAAGACTCAGGACAAAAGAATGAGTCACATTTTTGTTTGTTTGTTGTTTAGCTAGGGTCTTGTTATATAGCCCAGCTGGCCTGGTTCTCTCTGTAGAGGATAGCATTCAAGTTCTGGAATCTCAGGCATGTGCCACCATGCCTGGTGAGACACTTAAAATTTGATAGCACCTGTCAAGCATTCACATCAATGTAAAACCAACTCACCCTAAGAGGGTGAGGGAAGGAGGGTGTGAATGAGCACATGTGCTCACGTGTGGAAACACTGGGCTAAAACTGTGTTTTGCTTCCTACTTCCTGATCTTACCTCAATAGCTTGCTTCATTCTGTTGGCTCTCTCCTGAAAGTAGACCTCCTTTGGACTGGTGGAAAATACAGAAAAATTCCCAGCAAATAAAGTCGGCACTACTGATCTGGATTCTGGGTGCCACTGGAGGTTGCTTGCAGCAACTAGCACACGTGGCTTTATGTCTTCATTAACATCTATCCCAAACTTTACCACTAATAAATTAAGGCACTCGTCTGACAGGTAGGCCAAAGGAGCAAGACCTAGAATGAAATGTAAGTAATCGTTATCTTTACAATTGCTAGGATAATGATATACTTGTTTGTTCTAGTTGACAAAAACCCCTGTGTTTAGAGAAAGCACGGGATTTCCAGAATGAAAATCCTTTGCTTAAGGTGTTAAAATTTCACTGGCAAACATTCCGAGGCCATGGGGCAGCAGATACACGATACACTGATGGTGGGAGTGTAGATCTGATCTGGTCTTCTGGAGAAGAATTTGAGACTGCCTAGCAAAGCTATGCACATCTTACCTTTCTACCCCCCATTCTTTTTTTTAAAATATTTATTTATTATGTATACAATATTCTGTCTGTGTGTATGCCTGCAGGCCAGAAGAGGGCACCAGACCCCATTAAAGATGGTTGTGAGCCACCATGTGGTTACTGGGAATTGAACTCAGGACCTTTGGAAGAGCAGGCAATGCTCTTAACCTCTGAGCCATTTCTCCAGCCCCTCTACCCCCCCATTCTTATTTCTAGCAGTCCACGCCGAAGACAGATGCCCAATAATATTAAAATACATGTGAGCAAGGGTCATGATAATAGCTGCACTGTAGCACTGGTCTGCAGTTATAAAATATTGGAAGCAACCCTTATCAGCTCACACACAGGGGTAGCTGAGTTGCACCCATACCCACCGTCGTGTGACAGTTTCCTAGGCAGCTGTGAAGAGAATGAAGAAAATCCCAAGACAGTGCTAATTAGGAAAAGCACACCAGAAAGGATCCAGTGTCACCCTGCCTAGCAGGAAGGGGACAGAAAATACATACATGTTTCTAGTACTTTGAGTCAAGAAAAGAGGAAGGCTGAACAAGAAACTAAACAGGTAAGGCCTGGAGGGGCAAAGGAAGACCAGACACAGGAGTTGCTCAGGAGGGAAAGACACTTCTCCAAGTGCAGCTTTCTGTGTGGCTCTGACTCTTATAGTCAATAATGGACCTTAGTTTTATGATGTGCTTCCCACTCAAAAGGAACCAGAGTTGGTTGAGTCAGGACTGCAGCAGGGAACACAGATGAACTGGCAGCAACTTGTGTTTTCAAGAAGCAAAGAAGTGTTCAGCAAGTAGAGGAGGCTTGTTGAGAGCTACGGCTGGCGTGGGCCTGGGCAGGCACTAGGATGTACCTAGGTCAGTCTTCCCTCTACTTCCTTGGGCACTTATTTCCTGCTTGTTTGAAGCTATGCAAATGTCTACCTCTCCATCACCTCCTGCATTTGTTGCCCCGTGTGCTTTGGTCTGTCTGCTGCTGGCTAAGGCATGTCTCATCACAGCGTGTCTGCACACAGGTGTCATGTGCTGACTTCCCAGTGTCAGGCTTTACTCTCTTACTAGTTTCTTCAGCACAGTTTGCCCTCAGTGCACCTGCCATACTTTCATCTGAAAACCATTCTCCTGATCATGATTCTAACAACCACGTTTCTCTTCCTTCTCTTTGAACAAGAGAAGGAACCATACCCACCATCTCTATTCCTCTGCTCCCTTGTTCTACTCAGTCAGCTAGTCCCTCTCTTCATGGAAAGGGTTCTTTTTTTTAAAAAAAAAAAAGATATTTATTTATTATGTATACAATATTCTGTCTGCGTATATGCCCACAGGCCAGAAGAGGGCACCAGACCTCATTACAGATGGTTGTGAGCCACCATGTGGTTGCCGGGAATTGAACTCAGGACTTTTGGAAGAGCAGGAAATGCTCTTAACCACTGAGCCATCTCTCCAGCCCATGGAAAGGGTTCTTCCATGATGCCAAAGCCAACTACCAAGTCTTGGTTCTCACTTCACACCAGTGTTTCAGACACAGTGCCTCCTTTCTATCTGTCCCATCCCTGAACATCCACGTGCGCAAACTGAGTCCTCTGTCTCTTCCCTTATCCTCAGAGTGCTCTCATTCAGCCTCACGGCTTTGCTCCTCACTGGTGTACCGATGGCACTAAATCTGAATCCTCAGCTCTGACCACTGCCCTGAGCAGATGTCTGTGAACACAGTGGTTGGTCTACCACATCTCCAAAGCTTCCCATGTGGCTGAGACTGTACTTGCAAACTATGCTTCCCATGGGTTGTTTTCAAGTTTTCCCTTTTCAGCAAGGAGCAATTCCAGTCTTTCATAGCTTCCGACACCCCACACTGTCCCTCCACCTTCAGAGTGTAACCAGAGTCTGCTGTTCCCCATGCCCATGGCTTTTGTCTGCTTCATCATCCTCTCCTGCCTAGATTCTTACCATGGCCTCCTCCTGGAGTCCCTGTTTGTACTCACACCCTCTATACCCTATTTCCAATGTGATAGTTCAGGTGATATGCAAAAAGGTCAAAGCCTGTCTTACCCCTCCTCTACTTGAGACCTTTCCATAACTTCTTATCACCCTTTAAGAAAAGATATATACATACAAGGTCTCCAACAAGATGGCTCAGTGGGTAAAGGCGATTGCTGTGCAGACTGACAATCTGAGTTCAATCCCCAGACCCTACATCAAGGGGTATGGAAAGAACCATCTCCTCTGATCTCCACACATGTCACACACACCACCCGCCTAACAGGCCCCGCCCGGCACAGCCTTCCTGGAGCTCTCCCAGATTCCACATGCTGCTCTCTCAGTTTCTTCCAGTCCAACACGAATGTCAATGACGTCTTTTCTGCACTCCGTCCTCCCAACCTCATTTCTTCCCTTTGTCACTCATGTTATTTTGTTGTTTGTAATCTCCTCCTCTCACCAGAGTGCTCCCAGGAAGGGATTCTTATCTGCTGTGCACCTGGCATGTAACAATTACTCAATAAATATTGATGGAATGCACCAATAAGTTACCCACCTTCTATAACAATCAAATGTGTGCAGACACAGTGTGACCCGATGACAAGGAATGAAATGGCAAAGTGGCTTAGTAACACAACAGTCAGAGAAAAGCCCTACATCAGACAAACACAGGAAAGCAGGGTGGGAGGGAAGGAATGAGGGAAGGGAAGGTTAGCATGTACAGAGAAAGACAGAACATAAGGAACCTCCTACCCCCCAAATAAGAAAATGCCCAAAATTTTCACAAGTGGCTCTGCTATAGAACTTTAGACCAAACAGTCAATACAAAAACCCCTGGATTGGAGATAACAAGCAGATCACTCTGTAAGATGCAAAGGAGACAGCAGGACTAAAGAAAGAAACTGACAGCACACACCACAATGGGACAGATTCAGGCTTGAGAAATGACAACGATGTACACAGTGTCTGCAGAAAGCAAAATTAAGGACATAAGGACTGCCTGTGATCATAATGGATAAAGACAGAAAATACAATGAAAAAGAACCAAATAGGGCTGGAGAGATGGCTCAGCGGTTAAGAGCACTACCTGCTCTTCCAAAGGTCTTGAGTTCAATTCCCAGCAACCACATGCTGGCTCACAACCATATGTAGTGAGATTTGGTGCCCTCTTCTGGCCTGCAGACATACATGCAGGCAGAACACTGTATATATAATAAATAAATCTAAAAAAAAAAAAAAAGAACTAAATAAAATCAGAAATAAATGTGCTGTCACACAAGACAACTGGCATCCTGAGGCAGGGCTGCTAAGAAGGGGATGTGCAGATGCAGAGACGCAAAAAGCCCTGCGTGCGCAGCCTAAAGGAAAACTGCTTAGCAGCCGGGTCAGGGCATAAAGGAGAACTGCTCAGGAGTCGGGTCAGGGCCTAAAGGAGAACTGCTCAGGAGCTAGATCAGGGCATAAAGGAGAACTGCTCAGGAGTCGGGTCAGGGCATAAAGGAGAACTGCTCAGGAGCTAGATCAGGGCATAAAGGAGAACTGCTCAGGAGTCGGGTCAGGGCCTAAAGGAGAACTGCTCAGGAGCTAGATCAGGGCATAAAGGAGAACTGCTCAGCAGCCGGGTCAGGGCTGGGAAGTGCTTAGCTAAGGGCACTGCTCTTCCAGAGAACTCAACAAAACACAACAGAAAGGACAGTGAGCTGCCAGAGAAGGGAGGACTGGGGACAGTGATAGAAAACACTGAAGAGCCTGTGCTACATTATGTCTGCTCTAGGAGGGGGAGACAGTGCTCTGCCCTTACAGCACTACATTCCAGAGGGGGCACGGGTGTGTGGGGTACACTCTTAGGAGCTGAGGAGTGCCAAGAACAAAACGAAGCTGAAGGGTGAGTGCTGCTTTGGGAGAGGAGTGGACACTGTTCCTGTTAGGAAGGTGTCAGCAACAGGAAGGCAACAAAAGCCACCATGGCTGTCTATGGGAGCAGTGAGTGCAGCCCCAGAGATGTCACAAGGACATGTCACACGGCTGAAGTGCAATGGGAGAGGTAGGAGCTAGGGCCAGAGAGTCTGGATACAATAAACAATCAAGAAATGGAAGGTTTGTGCCTACACAGAGACCTCGGCTGGGTTTGACATCTCTGCAGAACTTCAGTAGGAAATGAAACAGGGTGGGACAGAGTCAGTGGCAGAACACCTGCCCAGCACTGGGAGCCCCTACAAAACAAACAAAAACAAACAAATAAGAGAAGAATCCAGCCAAGATGTTGGAGAATATTAAAAGCTGAAGAGATCAGAAGTTTAAATGTTTCACTAAATAAAATTATTTGATCATAATTACTAAGAGAAAGAAAGAAAGAAAGAAAGAAAGAAAGAAAGAAAGAAAGAAAGAAAGAAAGAAAGAAAGAAAAAAAAAAAGAAAGGAAGGCTAAGGGCTAAGAGGATGGCTCTGTGTGTAAAGGTTCTTTACCATCAAGCCTGATGACCTGAGTCTGACCTCTGGGCTCCATGGGAGAAGAGAGCAGACTCGTACAGGTTGTCCTCTGACCCCCACATATATGCTCGCATACCCATACACATTCAGAAAAATACACATACACAAATACGAAGATTACTTTCACATCACTGCTCAGCAAGCTTATCAGTGTAGCTCCACTACATAAGTTTAAAAGCTTGAAAGGCAATGCTTTTCCAGAGAATCAACAAAAAGCTACATTAAACACACTGTACATTACCGACTGCTTTTACAACAGAAACAACAACTCCTACGAGGTCCACTTCAGAGCAAGGAGGCTGAAAGTCTGGCTCCAACAGTCTGCTGAAGTGAAGAGGCTCCCGGGGCTGGTAAACCTGGAGTAAGGTCTCCTGGGAAGCCTAGGAGAAACAGAACAAATTGTCAGCATGCGGAGACTCTGGGAAGCACTTGCATTTATCAAAAGGAAAATGCATAAGGAGAAGTACAGACCGGTAGCTGCTGATACTGAGTTCTTTTCGTAGCTGTTAACTGGATGCTAGCTTGTTCAAATTTACTCCTGGATCTTGATACTGCAAGATGATAGATTCTGTATCTCTTTCCCTCGGTTAACAGGGAGTGTAAGTCTGCTGATGGACGCCAGATACTCAACAGAGCTGTTCAGAGAAACAGGAGGACACAACAGGCACACTGGTGACCATTTACGGAAACATGTAAACAACAAAGACCCAAGGGTGCCCCTGTGCTGTGGGTGCTCACAGCCCATTTTATTCAATTGGTCTACATGAATTTTACATTTCATTTATCATTTGTAAGTTCACTCTCCCAACCCCCAGACAGGGTTTCTCTGTGTAGCCTTGAGTGTCCTGGAACTCACTCTGTAGACCAGGCTGGCCTTGAACTCAGAGAATCTCTTGATTCTGCTTCCTGAGTGCTGGGATTAAAGGTGTGCACCAGCACGGCCCAGCATAAACTCACTTTTAAACTTAACAAAATTGATAAAACAAAAACCTTGCATACTTACATGATTTTTCTTCTTTCTTGTAGCTTGTAACACGCAGCTTCCACACAGTTGTAACATCCCTTGATAAGCCCTCCTCTTGCTCAGCGGACTCCAAGGCCTTCCGGAATTCTGACTGGATCTGTGCTTGTTTCTTATCGTTCAACTTTTGTCTGTGGTTGTTCAAGGCTCTCAGCTGCTCTTCACTGAAACAACCCTGTGACCAGTTAAAACATCAGAGAGCAGCCACAATAGCAATCCGGCCTACCTTAACCGGGCTGCCTTATATGAGAACAAAATACAACAGATCTGATCCACCTGGGTGTGTACTAATCATTTTATCACAGGACGCTCTCAGGGACCTCAAACTGCCTATGTGTCCTTGTGACAGACCTCCCTAGAGCCAAATCTCTAATACTTAGCGTTCTCTAACCACAACCAGCACACCTACATTTCAAATGTCTGACATGAATGGACACTAACAGAACGACGGATTTATGCCTGGTAAACGTCCTAACTCACTTGATCTTCACAAGCATGCCATGACTTGTTGCTATTGTTTCCACGCTGGAGCCGATGAAAGCGAAGCACAGAGACAATCATTGACTACACAGGTGACATAGGAGGGGCTGGCTCAATGGCTTTTTTATCCTTATCTCCTGTGCAATCAATTAGTTTAATAATTTAACTTAATTCATCTTTGGAACAGGAAATATAATTTTTTAAAGAGTTTTGTATGTTCGTCTATTTATTTTATGTGTGCATGTGGAGCTGTAGTTATAGACAGTTGTGAGTTGCCAAACACAGGTGCTGGAAACCCAATTTGGGTCCTGTACAAGAGCTCTGAGCATTCTTTTTTTGTTTTTCAAGATAGGGTTTCTCTTTGTAGCTTTGGAGCCTGTCCTGCAGTCCTGGAACTTGCTCTGTAGACCAGGCTGGCTTCCAATCAATCTCACAGAGATCCACCTGCATCTGCCTCCCAAGTGCTGGGATTAAAGGTTTGTGCCACCACCATCCAGAGCTCTGAGCATTCTTAACCACTAAGCCATCTCTCCAGACAGAATTTGGCTGTGTCTCCCAGGCACACATCTTGCCATCCTGCCTCTTGGTCCCCAGAGTGCTTGGAACACAGACATGTGTTCTGGCTAAAAAGAAACTTTGCCTGCATTAAAAAAATACAATATCTATCTATATAGATATACAGTATTTATTTTAGGTGTGTGGAGGTCTGAGGAAAACTGGAAGGAGTTGGTTCTCTCCTTCTACCATGTGGGTACCAGGTTTCGAACTCATGCTGTCAGGGTTGGCGGCAGAAGCCTTTGCCCACTGAGTCAATTTCTCTGGTCTTTTGCCTGGCATTTTAAATCATGTTATTTATTATTATTTTTTTTAATATTTATTTTGTTTACAGTGTTCTGTCTGCATGTGTGCCTGCAGGCCAGAAGAGGGCACCAGATTTCATTACAGATGGCCGTGAGCCACCATGTGGTTGCTGGGAATTGAACTCAGGACCTCTGGAAGAACAATCAGCACTCTTAACCTCTGAGCCATCTCTCCAGCCCTAAATCATGTTATTTTAATATGAAACTCATAAAACCTTTCATTCTCTATCTGATACAGAATCATAAATTTGCCACAGAAGTCACCCTTCTGAAAGATGCAGCATTTCAACATGGACTTGCTATAATGGCCAGCACGAGAACAGCTTCCCACAGGCCTGGGGACTGAAGCCCGTGCCTGACTCTTCCTCACCTCAAGGTGATCAGGGTCTGATGCACTCTGAACTGCTGCATAGAGCTCTGCACCGTCCTGCAGAGCATGGACCTGCTGCCTTGTGAGTGTACGGGACAGAACACACCGCTGGGCTGTGTCTTCTGGGGGAGGGAGGAAGCAGCATTGATTAGCTAAATCCAAAACTTCAGAGTGAAAACTACAAAGTCAAGCAAAAACATTCAGAGGAGGGAGAACAGACAATCAAGAGCCACCAAGAACAGTATGATGGCTCAGCTGGAAATGGTACCAGTTACCAAGTCTACCGACCTGGCCCAATCCCCAGAGCCCACTAGGCAGGAGAGAACTGACCATAAGTTGTCCCTTATTTCTGTACATGTGCTATGACATGCACATACAATCAATGAATAAAGAAATTTTAAAATTATTTTGAAAACAATCTATCTACTAAAAGCTTCCTTGTTTAAAAAGAAGAAGAAGAAACTGAGGCAGTCTTGGGTAAAATGTCACACACAGGGCTTTATGTAATGAGATTAACTTGTAACTTAAAGAAATTGTTTCTCATGCTGATTTAGTTATTCATGAAAACAGTATAACCTGGTGATAATTTTAAATAAATAAGATAGTGGAAGTCCAATCTTTGTTTTAAAAATTTGTCTTTTAGTATGTGATGTATGTGTTTATAGGAAAGCATGACACTTGGGGTGGGGTGCCATGAAGGCCAGAAGAGGCATGGGATCCCCTGGAGCTGGAGCTATAGGTGGTGTGGGTGGTGGAAACTGAACTCAGGTCCTCTGCAAGAGCAGGAAGCACTCTTAGCTACTGAGTCATCTCTCCAGCCCCCTTATTTTTCTATAGATACACATATTTTATACCAGCAGAAAATTCTGAGAAAATACATGAAAACAAAATTTTTTAAAATTTTTTATCTATCTATTTTATTTGTACAGATGAGAAGTATCTGAATAGAGTAATACTCTCTATTCAGTCATTCCCCTCAGCCAACTTCAATGTCCCAAAGTTTAATTAACAGAACAGGGAAGCTGCCCTGAACCGAACTCAACACTTTGGAAGAAAACAAAATCTTCAGTAACACAAAAGTAGATTAGAAAAGGGAACTTTAAGCCCAAGCAGTGGTGGCAGCGCACGCCTTTAATCCCAGCACTTGAGGGGCAGAGACAGATAGATCTCTGTGAGTTCGAGGCCAGCCTGGTCTACAGAGCAAGTTCCATGACAGCCAGAGCTGCTACAAGGAGAAAGAGAAACCTTGTCTTGAAAAACCAAAACCAAAGAAAAAAAAAGAAAGAAAAAGGAAAAGAAAATAAAAGGGAAGTTTAGGTCATTTATACACAAAGATGATGAGTTGGTCACTGAGGTCCATAGGAAAAGGTCCTACCTAGTAGTTTCAGGAGGTTTGTTCCTCGGAAACTCAGAACCCCAATGACACAGGCTGGTGCCCAGCTGACAGAACACTGAGAAGAAGTCTGACAAGGACCTGGAAGACACTAGCCTGGCTGACTCCTCCTGGCCACCCTTCTCCTAACACCAAGGATTCCTAGATACTCAAACTCTGTGTATGAATTCATGCCTGGGGTTCAGGCCTGCACCCCAGCTACTCTGGAGGCTGAGGCAGGAGGATCACAAGCCGAAGGACTGCCTGAGCTAGAGTGAGTGCAAGGCCAGGCTGATCAACTTTGTAAGATACTGCCTCTAAGTGAAAGGGGGGGGGGGGAGGAAAGAGGAAGAGAAGGAGGGAGGGAGGGAAGAATAAAGGAGAAAAGAAGGCACTTATTTAAGGATCCTGAAAAATACTGACACAATAGCTATCATCTTTTGCTGTCTCAGACAATTACCTAAAAGCTCAGTTCTCAAAGAAGCAATGACAACCGGAGTCAGTTCAATTTTCATTTCTGTATATGTGTGGTATTTTGTAAGTAAAAAAAAAAAAAATAGACGCAGAATTAAAAAAGAATCAATTACTCAATAAGAATCACATAATTATAAAGCGTTGTGAGAAATAATAATTTGTAATAAGAAGCCCATTTTACCTTCATGGTCTTTAAACTCTGCCTGGATTTTGGTGAACAAGGCCTCCAGTTTCTTCTGCTGGTCCCCTGCAAATTTCACTGCTTCCTTTGCCTCTTCTTTCTCATTACGAAATATGTACAATCCAGATGCTGTCTTCTCCACCCACTGACAATGTATTGAAAACAGGAAGGAACATTCAGATTCTTTCCAGAGAAAGAAATTACACGGTAAGTTTCAAAACATATCATACCTGTAAAGGGTACACTCTCTGAACAATGATGTCCACACAGCCAACACTTCCTCCATCACTGAACAGTGAGGACAAGAATAGGGGGAAAGGCCTGGGATCATGAAAGAACCCCAGCTTGCTGTGCCAGCGAGCGGGCCGCGTGCTGTTGGCAGAAATCTGCACACATTAAATAGGAAAAGTTAAAGACATACTGAATTCTACTGTACAACTTTCAATCTTTTGGGATGTTATAAGAGTATTTACTTGTGTGTGTGTGTATTAAAAAGATGGTTCAACAGTTAAGAACATTTGCTGCTTTTGCAGAGGGCCTGGGTTCAGTCCCAGCACCCATATAATGGCTCACAACTCCGGTTCCAGGGGATCCAATTTCCTCTTCTGGCCTCTGAGGGAACTGCACGCACATGGTACACAGGCAGGCAAAAACACTCATACAGATAAACTTTTTAAAAAGTTAACTTTTAAATATCTCATGAGGATGAATGATAAAGATTTTAAAAAGTAAGTAAGTAGAAAAACCATATAAAAGAGAAAATACTTCAATATATACTTCTCAAGAATGTTTCTACTGTACAGCCTGGGGTGTTATTTACTACAGAGCACCTGCCTAACACATGCAGGATCTGACTCCCTAGCAACACATACATGCAACAAATGCATGCATTCAAGCTCACTTACTTTTGCTACAAAGCATCAATGCTTGTTAAAGGGTGGGAGATGGCTCAACTGGTGAAGTGCTTGCCCTGTATGCATAAGGATCTGAGTTTTATCCCAGAGCCATTGTGATAAGGCCAGGAGTGACGGCAGGCATTTGTAATGCCAATGCTGGAAGGAGGAGACAGAAATACTGGTGCCTAAACTTGATTCTGATACAGACTACTCTTATTCAATAACTGCAGCTACATTTAGCTCAAGAAATAGCTCTGCCTCCCCTAGCCAGCAAACCCCTTAGAGCAATCTGCTTCTTCCATTACTAGTACATTGTCAAGATATGCTGTCCTTTATGACAAAAGTAAATACAACATTCTCAGTTAATTACCTCTCTAGAATATAACAGGTTCTTGCCCGGAGTGCACAATAGTTTAACTTACCTTTAGCCTAAGAGAGTCTGGGGCTTCCAGAGGTGCACAGGCATCAGGGGAGCCCACCAGCTCTGCCCCATAGGTAATGATCTTCTGACCCACAGTCAGTCTCCCGCTCTTTAAAAGAGCCACAAGTGGAGGGTCTAGCTGGGCCTTGACAGCATACCATCCGTCTGTGAGCTCGACAGTGTCTACACTCTTGGGATCTGCACTAGTTTTACTGCCTGAGGCTTCAGATCCACTTGTGCTTGGTGAAATGACATCAGAAACGCAGAGAACGAGTGTTTTTGCAGCTGTGTCATCCCTTTCCAGGATCTTCTTTAGAGCCGACCTGCTGCTGTTATCAATTTCCACATCATATCTGAAAACGAGACGAAAATGCTGACCAGGCACTAGAGCCCTGGGGTCTCACTGTAAACTAAGCCACTGACTACTTTGAGAAGTAGAGTTAGTTCACTGGGCTGGAGAGACCACATGGCAGTTAAGAGTGTGGCATGATCACAAGGACCAGAGTTTAGATCTCAGCATGTACATTAACAAGCTGGTGTAGAGTACATGCCTGTAACCCCAGCTCTGAGGTAACTGGAGACGGATTGCCGGAGCTTGTTGCTTCCAGACTAGCCAAGAAAGCATAAGCTGCAGGTTCAGGAAGAGCCCACCTCAAAGGAATAGGCAGTGTGCTAGTGGAGGATACCAGACACTCTCTCTGGCTTCCACGAATACATACAGGAGGGCACATCCATACATGCATATGAGCACATGGGTATACCCAGATATACTCACAATAAATAAATATTTTTAAAAAATTAGTTCATCAAGCCAAGCATGATGATGCATGCCTTTAATCCCAGCGTTTGGGAGGCAGAGTCAGGCAGATCTCTGTTGATGGAGGGAGGGCCTGCTTTTCATCCCGGCTGCCCAACTAGCTTACACCCAAAATAACCACACAGAAACTGTATTAATTAAATTACTGCTTGGCCCATTAGCTCTAGCCTCTTACTGGCTAACTCTCACATCTTGATTTAACCCATTTCTATTAATCTGTATCACCACGAGGTTGTGGCTTACCGGGAAAGATTTAGCATGTCTGACCTGGCATCTCCATGGCGGCTCTCTGACTCTGCTTTTTTCCTCCCAGAATTCAGTTTTGTCTTTTCTGCCTACTTAAGTTCTGCCCTATCAGGCCAAGCAGCTTCTTTATTAACCAACGAAAGCAACACATAAACAGAAGGACCTCCTACACCAGATCTCTGAGTTCAACCTGGTCTACAGAGTGAGCTCCAGGATAGCCGGAGCTACACAGAGAAACCCTGATGCAAAAAAAGCTAATATATATTTCACCAAATACTGAAAAGATAATTTTTAAGAATTTAGTGAGAAATCAGGCAGTGGTGGCATGCCTTTAATTGCAGCACTTGGGAGGCAGATGCAAGTGAATCTCTTGAGTTCAAGGCCAGCCTGGTCTATATAGATTGAGTTCTAGGACAGTCAGGGCTACACAGGAAAACCCTGTCTTGAAAAGCCAAAAGAAAAAAAAAATTGGCTAGAAATACATTGTTTTTTATTGTTAAAATAAGAATACTAAAGACAAAAATGTTTTATTTAAAAATCTTTAAATACTGGATCAAATTAGTAACTCACATTTGCAAAGGTGAAAGAGGGGGTGGGTGCTGCCACTCAGAACTGGTTCATGCACTATCTTTGATATGGAAGTCACAGGCTACACAGGAACCTGCAGACTGCATGGCAGTCACTTACTGCCATCCTTTTAACTTGCCTGTATTTTAATTGAAGTAGCACTCTTTCTGGGTTTAGGCATCTATTAGCAAATTCTTTAGGAAAAGCAAATTCCATAGCTGCCAGTTTCCATACAATCCACCGGTAGTGATTAGACACCCAGACACTAGAAATAAGCTTTGGATCCACACCCGGAGTGTCACACAGAGCCCTGAGCAAAGAAATATAGAACACAATGAAACCAAAGAATAAATTGGACTTCACAACTATCACTAGTCGCTTGTGCAAAATCCTGCAGTATGCTTTTGTGAGCACACACCTGTAAGGCAATGTTGTACAACTAAGTTGTTAATGTCTAAATACTGAGATCTGCTAATTATGAACTGATATTTAAATACTTGTTTAAATTTTAGTGTTGATACATATTTTTAAAACTCTCCATTTTTTTAAACATTTTATTGATTCTTTGTGGATTTCACATCATGTATCCTGATCCCACTCATTTCCCCCAAATATGGAATGCTTCATGAATTTGCTTGTTATCCTTGCTGCCAAAGCGGGCACTAGTGCTTACATTTTTAATATTTATTAAAATATACAGTGGAAGAGGAAAATGACACAAAAAGGGGAATACCATTAGGCAAACTCAAACTGAACTACTTCTACCATAATGTATAATATAGCCAATTTTAAAAATAAAAAATATACTTCATTAAATCCCAGAATAAATCACATTCAATTTTCAAAAGATTTCAAAAGAAATGTTTAGTGAACAAAAATACACTTTAAAGATTCCTCATAAAAAAAACCCAAAAAACCAAAAAACCAATTGCTAGCAACTTTTTAGTTTAAAAGTCATAGGAAAGAGAAAGAGGGCTAGAGAGATGGCTCAGCAGTTAAGAGCACTGGCTTCTCAACCAGAGGTCCTGAGTTCAATTCCCAGCACCCACAGAGTAGCTCACAACCATCTCTAGTGGGATCTAATGCCTTCTTCCAGCATGAAGGTGTACATGCAGATAGAGCACTCATATAAACAAAATTTAAAAAAAAAAAGGAAAGAGGGAGAGAGGGACGACAGAACAGGTAAAGGCTAACACATAATCTGTTCTGTACACAGCACCTATAAAATTCTTCTTTTCCAACCTTCCCATCATTGGAGGGGATCAGCCATCCACCGTCTGCTAATTGAATGCCCTTTCCAGCACACAGCTCTTCTTTGCCAAAGTAATTCTGAATGTCAAACTGAAAATGCTCAGCGTTTTTGCTGTTAATGCTCATGCACTCTTTAGAAACGCCGTACATATAGAGCTGTAAAAAACAATAGAAAAATGTGATAATGAATAAATAAAAATCAAATACAGTCCTAGAATATAAACAAAACTGAATTTATCCAGAATTTTCCATTTAAATACTAAAATAGTCACTATAAAATAGTTAACTGGTCCAGGAGTACAGCTCATTGATAAAGTGTGTGCTTAGCATGTGAAAAGCACTGGCTGTGAAGTACACACACACACACACACACACACACACACACAGAGAGAGAGAGAGATGCACAAACATAAACACGACCCCCTCTGCACTGAGACTATGTTTATAAACAGCTCATGTATCCAAGAGGTGGCTGCACTCTTTTCCTCTTGTATCTCCCTCTTGCTAAATTGGTCACAAGAAGGCCTGTGTCTGCCATCCGCAGTGGCAGGCTACGCTTCAGCAGTACATATGCTAAACTGAATGAAGCACAGGTTAGCATGGCCCCTGCACCAGGCAGACATGCAAATTCACCAAGTGCTCCATGGTTTAACCCATTATGTCATACAAACAACATGTGCTAGCAATTTCTCTTAAAGGCAAGGAAGGGAAAGTGCAGGGTACTATCAGGAGCTTCCTCTCACCCACGCATGCCCAGCTAAGTGTATTTTCCTTCGGACAGAGTGGCTCTGACCCATGCATGCACTGGAACATGACTCTTCCACTCAAATTAGGCAACTTTGGGCTGTGACTTAACCCTCTCTATGCTTCAGTCCTCTCGCCTGACAGATGGACAAAATGATTGTGCGTTTCTTGAAGGGGGCTGTGAGGCTAAAGGCAACTGTCACTAAGCCATCTGAAGCTTTTAGGAGTGCCCAAAGTATATAAAACTTCACTCCACATTGTTAGCACTATTGTTGTCACTTCCAGCCTTCTACTCTGGAATATTCTACAGACAGTAATGTCTTCACTAGGCTCAAACATCAGAAACTCTAGAAAGCACAGGGCTACAGTCACTCATACTTGAAATCAGGGTTGATGAGATTCCTCCAATGCCTATCTCAGAGCACTCACACCACCAAAGCAAGCAAGAGCTAAAGCACAAACGACAGTGCTATAGCACAGACACTTCAATGAGGCTAGGACATGCCTGGCAGGGAATAGGGAGGCTGCCACTGCAGGCTGAGGAGGAGGAAGCAGAATCATTTTTTCATTTGATCAGCAGTAATTTGTTCATTCTCTACATAAGACAATATTCAGATTATAGCTGACGGCACGAGGCTTCACTTTGCTGTAAAAGCTGTTAGTATCATAGCATACCTGCTTATGAGAACACGCAGAAGGAACACGGCCTCTTACTGCGGCCTGCAGAGAGATCCGAGGCAGGGTGGATGATTTTGTGAGATACAGACTGCCTGGCTGTGGACAGAGATGATGCCTTTCTTTCTTTTTAATTCGCATATTCTGTAGGTCTCTGGCATTCTGAAGGCTTGCCGTTAAATCTGTCAAAGGACAGTTTGCAAAAGGGAAATGGATGCAGAGTTAAAAGGCACAGCCTGGCTAGGCACTGGTGGCTCATGTCTTTGATTCCAACACTTGGGAGGCAGGAGGAGGAGGATCTCTGCAAATGTGAGGCAAGCCTGGTCTACAGAGCTAGTTCCAGGACAGCCAGGGCTACAAAGAGAAGCCCGATCCCCCAAAACTAACTAACTAAATAATAAACTCCAGTCAGTCACAGTAGTCCTGGACTTTTTGGGGAAGGTCTCACTCAAGCTTTAGCTAGCATTAAACTCCCAGCAGTCTTCCTGTTCCAGTGTCCTGACAGCTGGGTTTATACAACAGCCACAGGAAGCTGTTTTTGTTTGGTTTGTTTGTTTTTTGAGTCTTGCACGTAGCTCAGGCTAGCCTGGAACTCACAATGCTCCTGACTCAGACTCTTGAGCAGTGGTATTACAGACTTGAGCACGTCATGCCTGGCCTTCACAACTATTATGTTTGTCTTGTGAGAGCATGTGTGTGCCCATGCATATGAAGGCCATAGGTTAACATGGAGGGTCTTAATCTATCACTCTCCACTTTGACATAAAGGCTCTGACTGCTCACCAATTTGACCAGGCTGGTTGGCCAGAGAGCTCCAGGAATCCTCCTGTCTTGGCCCTTTCTGCACCACAGTTACATATGTGTGCTGTTATACTTTGATTTTATATGGGTACTAGAAATCTGAACTCAAGTTCTCAGACTTGTTCAGCAAGCACTTTATCCACTGAGCCAGCCCCCTAGCTCCTGGCTTTTGTTTAAAAAACAAACGAACAACAAACAAAATAGAAGAAAACAAGAGTCTGTAAGTCTCTTTGAAAGAAATCATTACAACAATTTGAAGCTAATCTTTGGATTCAGAAAATCTGAAATGTTAAAAAAGGTTCTGAAATTATCAATCACCATAAAAGGGAATAAATGCTCAGGATAACATTAGTAGGGGAACTAGCTAATCTGGTGGTTCTCAACCTGTGGGTCGTGACCCCTTCAGAAGGGTCACCTAAGGCTATCAGAAAACACAGATTCTTCATTGTGATTCATAACAATAGCAAAACTAGTTATGAAGTAGCAAAGAAAATAATTTTATGGTTGGGGATCACCACAACAAGAGGAACTGAACTGTATTAAAAGGTGGCAGCATTAGGAAGGTTGAGAACCACTGTTCCCATCAAAAGGTGAAAACCAGGACTAGCAGACAGCCCAGCAGGTTAAGTACTTTCTGCATACATCTGATGACCCGAGTTCAAATTCCAGAATGCACAAAGGAACGAGAGAATCAAATCCCCAAATTTGTCTTCTGACCTCCACATGTGGGCCGTGACTCTTGTACCTGTATACACACAGAAATCAAGATTTAAATTTTTTTTTTACAAAATACATGACAAACAAATGTCACTCAATACCTAAAGGCTCTTCCTCACACTCTGTGAAAACTCTAGTGGCCTCTTGATTGAAGCTTCCTTTGTCACACTGACGAATGTTACTGTCATTCACATCTTCACCGTCCCCACCTATGCTCTTGTGGTTCTTTCCCTCTGGACCGATACTCTTGCTAGTCCAATGTTCATCTCTGTGAAACTGCGATTTCATCTTAAAAGGGGGGACGAAGACTGTGGTGGATCTGCCTGTGGCTGAGCATCTTGTCCTTTCATTTCTTGAAGCAGAAACTTTGTGAGCTGGCAGGAGTGAAGCTGTAGGATGGCTTGGAGGTCTTTCCCGAGCCGAATGCCCAGGATGCCCTCTAGACAGAAGTCCTTGAGCTGGTGCAGTGAAATGAGGACTCTGGGTTTCTCGCCTCTCTTTACTTGAGCTGCATTGGGGAGAGAGTACTTAGTGGGCCTATGTGACAGGAAATGCACATGCGTGCCTTTCCCACAGATCCTCAGGGCTACCCGCCTAACCTATTCTGGTGACCGCTGTGCTCTCCTGAGTAACACCAAGGAACAATAGCACAGTTTCCAAGGCTTTCGCTGTTCCACAGATTTATACCCAGCCTTTGACTCCACAGCCCACCTCCCACAGAAGCCTGCACGCTGTGCACTATCAGCAAGGGCCCCTCCTCTCTGCACAGCACTCTCCCGTTCTCCACCTATCTGCAGGGGGCTTGCCTGCTAGTAATTCAGTCTTCTCTGGAGCCCCATTCTTCCAGTTTCCAATCCAACCTTTCTCTTTTCTCTCCTCCCGTTATCTATACATTTTCTAGCACACATTTCTAATACATTCTAAACGAATTAGAGAGCTTAACTTTCAAATATTTACCCTTTTCCTAAATTATACCCAATTTATACTAAAATTAAAAAAAAATTACACGTATCTCACCAGAAGGGTCCACAGGTCACCGGCTCTAGAGACATGTGGTGTGTGAACAATCTTCTGTCTTTCATTGTGCCTTAAAAAACCCCAATCTGCAGCATTAGTGAAAAGCAGGTTTTCATCGCCATTTCTGTTATTACATATTACTGTAAATGTTCACGAAATTTTGATAGACATTGAAGTTTTCAATGTACATTATGGATATTTAATAAGGAATTACTGAATACACTTCATTTGCAAACTAATTTTAACTATAAGCCAAATAACCTACCTTTCAAACCTCAGAGAATCAGTTTTAAATTTAGTACAGTGGTGTTAGCAATCACTACAATTAGCTAACAGCCAGCGTTAATATCAGCTTTAAAGTTTGGTTTTATGAAGGTTCAGAAGCAAAGCTTTAGATAGTATTCATTCCCAATATGTAGTTTAGAGCTATTAGACCTCCAGTAGGGTCAGTAATTGGGGATTAGCTGAATAAACTAGGATCCAGCCAGGAGATCAAGAATGTAAATGTAGCCGGGTGGTGGTGGTGCACGCCTTTAATCCCAGCACTTGGGAGGCAGAGGCAGGTGGATTTCTGTGAGTTCGAGGCCAGTTCCAGGACAGGCTCTGAAGCTACAGAGAAACCCTGTCTCGAAAAACCAAAAAAAAAAAAAGTAAATGTAACCATGCAAATGAACAGGAAAGACATTTACATATTCATTAAGCAGCATTCCCTAGCTTTGCAGAGTGGCAGTATAGCAGTCAGTAAGGTTTATCTGGGGCATTACAGCTAACTGAAAACTTTCCCCAATACCCTGCCATAACTACTTGAAATAAAGTTGGCATTAGCAATTCTATATTTCTCTACAGAGACTGTCAAAACAAAACCCAGCATTCCCCCCCCTCACCAAAAAGCAAATAAGGTGCAATAATGCAGACAGATGTTATTAGAGAATGTCTACAAGAATAAACTGAAAAGCACTGAGTAAGAGGTGGGGAAACTGGATAGCCTGGACTGTGACTCGGGTAGATTGAAGACTCCTCCAAGTATACCTTTCTACAGAACTTATGAATGAGTTAATGCAAATGTTTTATTTGTTCTTATGTAAGATTACAGAATAAGAAAACTGAGGGTTAGAGAGATGGCTCAGCACTGGCTGCTTTTGCAAAGGACCAGGGTTCAATTGCCACCACCCACATGGGGACTCACAACTGTCAACAGTTACAGGGGATTTGATCCCTTCTTCTGGCCTCCACACACACCAGGCACACATATACATACAGACAAAATGCCCACGCACATTAAAGAAAGAAAGAGAGAGAGAGAGAGAGATATGAAGGGAGGGAAGGAGGAAGGGAGGGAGGGAGAGAGAGAGAAAGAGGAGGGAGGGAAGGAAGGAAGAAAAAAAAAAAACAACCAGAAAACCCTAAAGCTGGAAACAAATGAACTTAACCTAAATATCAATTCTGCACATGTAGAATTATCCTGACATGTAGATGTCAGTTCAGACTGACATCTGAGCACAGCCCAATGGTGATCCATTTTTAAGGATTTATAATATAACAACAAAACCTGCAAAGAATTCTTATGTTTCCACATATGCCTTGTGAATTTGACAATATTATGTACGTCTACACTGTGGGAAGGCAGGTATCAAGGGTGGTCTATGGAACCATAGATGAGTACCCACAATGCTCTTAAAAGGACTTGCTATAAGCACTGTTGCTTATGCCTGTTCACTTTCCAAGAGAACCTCTGTACTGCCTGTACATCTTCCTACAGATGATGCCACGTTTATCTCAAGACAGTTTATTTTCACAGTTGGGCTGAGACTCAGTAGGTACTTTTTTTGGCCAGAGGATTACCATGGGTACCTAAGAGAGTAACAACCAACTATTTAATCAGATTTTGTGATTCAGCAGACTTCTGTCCTTTTAGAAGAACTGATTTTACTTAGCATTATTATTGTGTGTGCGTGAGTGTATGATGGTGCGCAGATGAAGACAACAGGACGACTTGGGAAATCAGTTCTGTCCTTCTGAAATGTGAATCATGGGGACTGAACTCGGGCCACCAGGCTTGGTGGTGGTAAGTGCTTTTACCAGCTGAACCTGTTCACCAGCCCAAGGTTTTTCCTAAATAAATGAAATAAGGTATGACTACAAGGAGGATAGTAGCGATATGTTTGCCTGGGGTAAAATTTAGCTTTCCAACAACAAGTAGAATTTAGGGAAGTTTGTATCTGGTTCTGTACGCTTTCTCATAAGTAAGACTTTGCAGAATAAGAAGTGATGTCACTGACAAAGGTGGATAGTGCTGGGTAATAAAATTTGTCAACTTGGAGGTGGGGAGAGGACTCAGAGGTGCTGACTGCCCTTGTATAGGACCTAGAGTTCAGTTCCTAGCCCACAACTAAAGGTAACTCCACCTCTGGGAAACCTGATGGCCTTGGCCTCCTGGGGCACTGCAGTTATATGCACAGACTCCTGCACAAACACACACACCATTACATAAATGTTTTTGTTGGGAAAAAAAGAAAAAAAGAGGAAAGTCAGAAGACTCTAGGGGATGAAGAGGAAAGGAATCAACTATATGCTGTGAGCTGAAAGATGGAGTCAAATCAGAACTAAAAAATGCCCATCTCATTCGGTAGCCGAGATCACATGACTTAAAAAGACTAACTTTGGTGAGATGATGTAAGTCACCAGTTTCATTAAGTTTATAGTCACTATCTCATAAGCATCCTACCCTTTGCAACTAGAGCTTTCTCAGTGCCCTACTAGGCATCACGGATGAAACATCCACGTAACAAATAAGGCAAATGTGTAACATTAAACCACTCTGTAGACACAAATACTGAGAGAGAGAAGTTTAAGAGCACCAGGCAGAGTACTTGATGAGGAAAGAAATGAATAAAAACAAATTTACCATCTGGAGCACTTTTTAAAGGCTTTAAGGATTTTCCTTTATTTTCTATTATCCTGTCAAATTCATTTAATAAGCTTCTTTTGATTGGTGGTTGTCCTAAAAAGAAAATTCCATACATGTTTGTAATTACACCAGTTGTATCTTTCAAAAGCTTAGATTTCACTTTTTAAAACTAAAACATGTTAACCAATGAAACAAAACAAAACACCACCGTTTAAGTATTATAAAGTACATTTGTAGAACGCTTGTTAAAGTAAGCCTGTTTCTGGCAGGGTGGCTTGTCATGAACTGACTCCCAGGCCTCTCTCTGTAACATGACAAGGCTCGATCAGAAGATATATGCTAACTCTGACACTCTGAGTCCACAAGCTTGTTTAAATCACCCACTTAAGGGATGGAATGTTAGTTTTGACATCTATCATGAATGCAGTGTCAGCTGATTCAATACTTGGAAGATTCTTTCTAGCCTGAGACATTTCGAATTAACCGAATAGTTTCACTAAGACATTAGATATACACTAAAAGAGAAATTAGAATATTGTCTAATGGCATTAAGAGTAGGACACAGGGCCAGAGAGATGGCTCAGAAATTAAGAGCATTGGCTGCTCTCCTAGAGGAATCAGGTTCAGTTCCCAGCACCCACATGGCATTGGTACTTTTTGTAATACCAGTTCTAGGGGATCCAATGCACTCTTTTGGTGGGCACCAGGCATGTACATGGTGTACATATATACATGCAAGAAAAACACCCATATACATAAAGAATTTTGAAATAGAATATGGCATTATTTATTAATACCATTGCACTTAAAATATTTGTGAGGGAAGCAAGCAAACACTAAGCTCTCTGCATAGATAAGTAATGTGTCAAGGTCAATTTAATAATTTATTTTAAATTTTGTGATTTAAAAAATTTAATCAATTAATTGATGGATGTTTTTGAGGTAGAGTTATGCTATTTAACCCAGGCTGACTTTGAACTTAAGGCAATCCTCCTGCTTAGGTTCTCTAAATGCTGGGATTACAGCTATCAAATATTAAGCCTGGCAGTAGTAAGCATGATTTTATCTTTACAGTTCTTGTGAGAGGTAGTAACTACATTTTATGGATATGGAAACAGGCTCAGAGAAATGAGGTAACATGAAGAGTGCTGTAACTAAGTAGTCCACGAACTCCCTCAGTAAGTCACAGGGCTATTCTAGAAGCCAGCTTCTAACTGCGAGAACTGGACCTCTGCACACACATGGGAAATGTTAACAGTACACCTAGCATAATTTCTCAACCGCAACTATTAGCAACCTCTAAAAATACACTAAAAGAGCCTTAAAATATGACTAGACTTATAGATATCAAGGGCAAAAATCACTGTCCTCCAAACTCTACAGAAAATAAACAGTCTTTAACACTCTAACCTGTGAGACTACTAAGGACGGAACTCTTTTGAGACAGAGGTCAGTAGACCACAGTAAAAGTAAATCCTTACCAACTCCATCAACAGCCACTCCTCTTCTTTTTCTAGTTCTCAAACTGCACAAAGCCTCGTTTTGGGGGCAGGTAGACAGTGAGTGTTTGACATGACTTGGTTCAGAATCCGTCAGCTCATCATCTTCCATAAAAGCTTTGGCAATCTCCACTGCTTCTGTTTCAAAATAGTTCTCTGGCTCTTTAGCAGAAGTACAACAGTCTCCCACATTTGTTCTCACAGAAGTTCCCATTTTACCAGTTTCTGCTTCTATGGTTTGAGGTAAGCTTTGTTCCTTTTCCAGAAGATAAGTTTTCTTAAGGGACACTTTGGTTCCTAATACCAACTGTGTGTCTTCCTTAAGCGGAGGGAGTTGAGGGAAAACTTCAATAGCGTGAGTGTTGCCCAAAGAAGCACTTTCTCTATAGTTATTTGGTAAACTGAATTTACCATCGCAGGTTTTCTGCAGTTTCGAGTTTACAGGATATTCTGGGGTTCTCTTTTCAACACAAGACTGAGGAGGCATTTTTGATACATCTTCAGATGTAGGTGGATGTTGGAGAGTATGTTCAGTTCTGATCAAATCAAATTCCTCTAACATTCCTTTAACCTTGCGTAAGGCACTTTCTGAGACTGTGACCCGTTTTCCACCTGCTGTACTAAATCCAGAGAATACAGATGAACTGACATTGCTCGTGAAGGTTTGGGGGAGTGACAACACACCCTTGGGGTTCTGCACCACGGAGTTCTCACTTCTCACAGGGTGGTCAGACTGTTCATTACTTTCCAGAGGCACCGTGGAAGGTTTAGCACCACCATCCATCTCAGAAAACACTCGCCTCGCCTTTTCTAATGAAGCATCTGATACCTGCACAGCTCTCCCACTTGCTGTGCTAAAAATGCCGTAAGTACGTGAAGGACAGGCTGCCTGGGGAAGTTCCTTTACAGATTTACATGTGTCCCAAGTTTCCAAATTAACAGATTGCATTTGAGCTTTTTCCAGTCCAGACATACTTTGGTTATTATGCTGTAAAATTTCTTTCTGGGTATAAACAAAAGTCTTATCTGAGTTTATATAGTTGTCATCTAAAGAGCTAGGACGTATAAAATCCTGTGAATTATCCAGTGCTTTATGACAGTTTGTGTGGCAAGTATCTGGTTTACTCTTTGTGTTTTGTTTAATTGTTTTATTGTTGTTGTCTGTGAAAATCTCTTTCACTGTTTTTACAGTTTCTTGTGAATAAGATGTAATGACCCTAGGTAAGATTACCTTATAATTTCTTGAATCTCCTGTAGCCAACTCAATGGCTATGCTTCTTTTTGCATAGGGTGAAGAGTTAGTCTCAAGTTTCTGAACACAAGTATTTTCCTTTACAGTTTGTGGGTATGTACTTACTTCTGTAGCAGACACATTGGGGAAAAGAGCACTGTCTTCAGCATTCTTCATGTCTGGCTGAGTATCAGAGCCAATTTTATTTTTTGAGAAATACCCTGAATCATTATGTATGTTATCAGAGTGTATGTTATCAGAGTGACAAAAACTAGACTGGGATGGACAGCTGTGAGACACGCCAGGGTCAATAAAGAGGGCCGAAGCTTGATTTTCAGACGCACAGTTTATACCAACTTTGTTTCTAATGCTGTCTGAACTATGCTCATTTGAGGCATTTCCAGCACAGCCTTCAGTGTGTTCCTTTACACATTCAATTTCGGCAGCATTTTTTCTTTCGTATTTATCCCCCAGTCCTTCTCTAAGCTGTTTTCTGGTTTTGGGTAGAGAAAACTCAGTGACACAAGTTTTCCTGCTGTGTCCTGTGTCACATGCCAACGCATAATCTTCACTGACTGAGGAAGACAACTGACTAATGCAGAAGGTTGTATGACTTTTTTCTATTTCATTAGAAGAGGTACCATTTGATGTTCTGAGATTTTCAGTCTGCCTATCCAAATGATCACTTTGCTTGGGTGGCACTCCAGTCTCCTTAGAGACAAAGCTCTTCTGCATTTCTTCACTCTTTGAGGCAGGGATTTCAACAATTGTTTCGCATGCTAATGTAAGCCCTTCTTTGAAGTTCTCTCTGTCCTTCAAGGGTTTTGACCACTGATGACTAAAACTGGTGGTTTTCCTAACATATTGTGTCTCATCAAAAAGCTTCTTTACTTTGTCCAAAGAGTCCTGTGTAATTTTGACTTTTTTCCCGCTAGCTGTATGAAAACTTAACAGAGTAGGTTCTTTGGTACTTTCTATTTCACATTCATGATGCTGCTGAAGAGTTGGTAACTGACCAATAGTCCCAAGTGGGAAATGTTCTTTTTCCTTGTGACATGAAATATCCATTTTGTTCTTATTTATGCCACAATGAAATTTAGAATTCAAAGGATCTGAAAAGATGATCAATTCATCTGTCTCTTGATCTAAAATATTCACACTTTTACTTAATGACTCCTCAGAGACTCTGATACTTTTCCCACTTGCGGTCTGAAAGGATATATTAAAATCTTTTATATTTTGCTCCATCTTACCAGAAGGTAATTGTTCTTTATCTGAAGATTGAATACAGCATGTTTCCTCAGCTTTCATGACTTCCAAACATGTTAAATCTGATATACACTCCTTAATTTGTGTGTTTTCCTCCCTCACATACTGGGTACATGACTCAGGATACTTATTGCTTTGATCAACAGGCCATGGTAAATCACGGCCATCCTTCTGAATATCAACTGTGACCCCTGTACTTGGTTTACTATTCTCAGAGTTTTCTAACTTATAAGTACTTCTTTGAGAACCAGTATAATTATCTTCACATTTTGTATTTCTTGCACAATTTTCAGGATTTTTGCCAACAAAACCACCAGTAGTCATTTCAGCATTATTTTGTAATGTTACTTGGCACTTACTAGTTTTCTCATCAAAACTTTTATCACTGTTTTGTTTCTTTATCTTAAACACCGAAGCAACAGAATCATGATCAGCACTTGAAGAGAAAGCTCTTGGGTCTACTTTTGCAGAAGTTTCCTCACTAATATTTTCAATGTCACTGAACAGTTTCACAGCTTTTTGTAGAGCCTCATTGGACACACTAAGCTTTGTGCCAAGAGCTGAACGAAATCCTTCAAACTCCATTTCATTTACATTTGTTAAAAAACAAGATGTACTTTCATTACAATTGCCTTTCAACAGGCAAGAAGAGTTTTGTTTAACACCAACAGAACCTTCAAACTTCTTGCTATGATCCGTGTGACCAACAAAGGAGGAATCCATTGTGAGATGAGGATCAACATCTTTCTGCTCCTCAGAAGTGGTACCTATGGCAACCATCAGGTTTTCAGGCATGTCAGGGACATTATTCTGTGCTACACGGCTTAGCTTTCTAAACTGTGTGAATTCAAACTGACTTCCTGATTCTTCCAAGATAGTAGAAAGTTCTGTAATTTCTGCCTTTTGGCTGGGTGTTAAACTGTGGTTTGAATGAAAATCTTGCTTTGAAGATAACACCTGAGGTGATGTGTGAGTATCTTCACAAAAAACAGATGCCCGACTCTGAGAAGGGGCAGACACGGCAGTAACTGACTGCAAATCAAATGTATAAGGTTCACTTAGTCTCTTCTGGTTTGCTAATGGTAAGGCATTAACAATGTCGATACAAGCTAAACTAGTAGGATACTGCTCTTCAATATCTTTGAAGAACATTTTGCTTTTCTTGACATTATGTTCTGAAAGTTTTATTTCTTTATTGGAAGCTGTTCTGAAGCTACCTCCAAAATTATGGCTAAAGACTGGATCCAAAAACCATGAACATTTGTCTGTATAGTCATTGTTCCCATCTGACTTCACATCCAGGGAGGAATTCAATTTTAAATCTTTGTCTGCAGTTCCTTTCAGATGCTGCTCTATGGAACTTCTACTCTTCTTTGTACACTCATGGACTAAAGCTGAGGAATCTGAGTCTTTTGTTATCAACGCACGGGCTGCTTGCTTATCACCTATGTCTTCATCTACTGCTGTTGCTGTAGGAGAGTTCTGGTGATCAGGCCCTTTTGCATGGCTGAGGTCTTCTTCCTGCAGTTCCACAGTACTTCCTAAAACAATCTTACTACTTTCATGAGTTACTTGAAAGGCAATATCATTCTCATTTTCTGGGAAAAGTTCTTCAGAACTCATATTGACTGTTACTTCTGAGATAAAAGCTGTTTTTTCTCGGTCCTTTTTTATGATCACTAGGCTTGTGTTCTTACTGAACTGAGACTTCTCTGCGGGGGACACTTCGGTCACATATTTGCCAGGTGGCAGAAACTCAGTGGTTTTAGAATTTTCACTTAGGACGCATATTTTATTTTTCCCCAAGGGAATGTTTTTGCTAAATTCAGTATTATCTTTACAACACTCACACTGCAGTTTCTCTGGCATTTTACACACTTTTCCTCTGGAAACCACAACTGGCTTTGAAAGAGGCATCTTCAAGCTGGGAGTTACTTTAAGAATACTGGTGCTGTTATGGCCACCGATGGGGTCTTCCTGTAATTCAAAGCTAGTGCTGCCAGGCTGCACTGTTGCTGCATGCTGTCCTGCAGGACGACATGCGGAGACTAAGACTCTTTCGTTTCCATTTGAAACTTTGGGGCTCTTCTGATCATTTTCACATTGTTTTTCGGGCAAGCATGACAGACAATCAGTTTCTAGTGCTGTATATGGTCCTGGTTTTTCTTCACTGATTATTGCTTCTTTGTCATTGAGATCTTGAGATATCAATGCATTAGTGTGACTACTTTCTTTATTGGAAGCAGTCACAAAGGAGTTGGCCAAGGACAAAGATGGCTCTTCAGGATCATTCTGTAAGGAGCTTCTTATGACAGAAGAATCTGATAAACCTAAGAATACAGAGTGACAGAATAGGTTAAATAAATTACTACTAATTGCATCCACTCAATGCTTTTATCATGTTAACAAGAAGAGCAAGAGCGATTAACAGATTCAAAACAGAACCTGATGTCGTCACAATTTTGAAGTTACTAAAGTGCCTGCCGTGCAGACCGAGCTGAAATTCCCAGTACCCAAAAGTGCCCACATAAAAGACAGGGTGCGGCAGTGTGTATCTGTCAACTTCAGTACTGTAAGGTCGGGAACAGAGCCGGGCGGTGGTGGCACACACCTTTGATCCCAGCGCTTAGGAGGCAGAGGCAGGCAGATTTCCATTATGTTCAAGGCCAACCTGGCCTACAAAGAGAGTTCCAGGACAGCCAGGATTATTACACATAGAAACCTTGTCTGGAAAAATCAAATCAAACCAAAGAAAAAATAAAGGGAACAGAGGTAGGTAGATCCCTGGAGTGCAAACAACACTCCAATACTCTAGGACCACCAATCCATTCACCAAGCCATTTACATTTTCTCCTAGGGAGCTAAAACTGACTTTGGGTTGTGGGGGTGAGAGGTGGAATGGAGGCAACAGAGGTCTCCCTTATGTTCCCCAGGCTGGCCTTGAATTCCTAGGCTCAAATGATCCTCCTGCTTCAGCTTCCAAAGTAAACAACATTTTTAGTTTTCCAATTTCACACAATAAACACTTCTAAGCAGGAGTTAAGTGGGCAGTATCCTAATGTATATATGGATAGAAAGCTGTCTCAGGAGCCATGAAGCAGGACACGGCAGTGCATGTCTGTAGTCCTAACTTCTTGGGAGTCTAAGGTAGGAGGATAAGCCAAGTTCAAAGCCAGCATAGAGCACAAAAGGGGGACAAATGGCATGATGGCTCAGTGGGTAAAGGCATTTGCCATGAAGCCTGAGGACCTGAGGACCCGCATGGTAGGTCAGACTCAACAAGTTGTCCACTAACCTCCACACATACACACAATAAGTAAATACTAAAAAAAGTCAATGGTGTGTGTATGTGTATATGTATTTGGTGCAAAATGATCCACTAGGTTTGAAAGACACACTTCTAAACCCTGAATCCAAAGTCTCAACAATAATGTATATAAGCACTCTCTGTGACCAATAGGAGGCCTAAATGACTACAGAAAGCCAGTGTTGCTTTTCAAAAAATTTTAAAAATCGCATATTCAAATAAGAGAACTTAACCTCATCCATAAAACTATATATACCCTAGATGAAAAAAAAAACAGGAATACCTGAATTCTCATATGTGAATGGTGCATCAAAAGCACTTGCTTCAAACTGCGCTGAAGGGTTAGTGAGCTCTGATGTTCTGCCTGCCAGTATTTCTGTTCCTTGATGAGATGTATCATCACTTACGGAGTAAATAAACTTTTTTCTTTTGTTTTTTAGAGTAGATATTAAACCTGCAGTTTTCCCAGTTGCAGAAGTGTGAGTGAGAGTTGTTGGCCAGCTTCCAGCGTCAGCTGAACTGGGACACAAAGAATTCTCTATCTGTGAGCACACAGCACATGTTCCCAACACACTGGCAGAGGCACCAGGTTCTTCTGTCTGTGAGCACACAGCACACGTTCCCAACACACTGGCAGAGGCGCCAGGTTCTTCTGTGGCGGCTGTGCTGGTCTCACTCTCTGAGAAAACAGTGCCCAGACACTCCTCAAGTGACTCTCTCATTCTGAATAGAGACTTGCCAACACTCTGAAACAGGCAGGCTGCTTGACAGGTTCCAGACACTGCTTGCTTCCCTGCAATGGAGACCTCGTGTGAGTCAAGATGCTGTCCTTCGTGTGCCCTATCTCCCAGAGTTTTCTCACTGAACACCTTTTCTGGTTCTGGAAGAACAGATATATGAGGTAAAGAGTTTTCTAAAGCAACAGAGTCAATACCTTCTTTCTTTGTATCTATGAAGTCTTTTTCTGAATTATTCTGGTTATTAGAAGAAATACACAGGAGAGGTGTTTTACCCATCTGGGTTCCAGTCAGACCAGAGAGGGTTAGCTGAGACCACCCACTGCCGGAAGACTGTACAGCTTCCTTGCAGATTTCCTCATTTCCACTGCTACAGGGCTTCTGGTTTGTCACATCTGGACCTAAGGGATCACTGTGGATTGGTTTAATATCCAGTGCAGATGAATGTTTCTCACCAGCCCATCTTCTAGCTTTTTTACTTAACTCATCAGTTCTGATGTCACTGAAAATTTTCTTTCTGCTCTTGCCCACTCTCATTTTTTGTAGATTGCTGCTTCTATGCTTAGGAAAACATAACGAGAAACTATCTTCTTCGGAAGTTTCTGCAGTTGTCTCCCAATCTTCTACAACATTTGGCATTGTCTTTTGAAGGCAATCTTTGAAGCTGTTTGTTTTGCCAGATGAATCCCCTAACATTTTCTCCAATCCTGTTAGAATTCAAAACAAAAGCACATTATAACATTTATAATACAACTCATAATTCTTCTCAGACATGATTTTTATTAAATAATACACAAATATGCAACAAGGGGTTATTCTGAATGCCAGTTCTTTTTCTAAAGTCACTCTTCTAAAACCTAGCCCCAATGTGCTGAAAGTCTCTACTCGGATGCCAATCTCTAATACATTTTTTATCAGGTATACACAGTTAAGGGGCGCCTTTGAAAGTGCTATCTCCCCAACTTCGTATTCTAAGACCTGCCAACTCAGATGTAGCCAACCAAGTCTGTATTACTATGAGGAAGCAGGAAGCAATTCTATCAAGTTAGTTCTGTCTTTTGTATCCTGATGTCAGAGGTCCAGAAAGGAAAGCAGTGGCTTTCTCCTGAAGAAAAGAACAATGACATCAATTAAGATCAATGGCCCAACTAAAGAGAAATACTTACCATGACTAAAAGCTTGCCGCTGGCTTTTGTTTTCACTGTCAGTCACAGAGGGAAGAGATCTATCATTCTTTTTCAGACTTTCATCGTGGTTGGAAAAGTAGCTTTTCAAAATCTGTGGAAATTATTTTCAAAATCATTAACTAGTAGAACCCCTTTGTTGCACATATATATGCATGTTACCAAACAGAAAGACAGAAAACTTTGTAGGAAGAAATTACACACGGGATCAGGTTTAGAAACATTCCCGAAGGTTAGGAAAATTATAAATTGTAGTTTTAAAGAAATGTAGGACAGCCAGGCATAGTGACACACACATATAATGTTAGCATGTGGGAAGCAGAGACAGAAGATTACAAATTTGAGGCCAGAATGATTTTCAACCAGTTTAGGGCTAGCCAGGACTGCATAGCAAAACCCATCTCAAAAAAGCCAAAAACAAAAATTAAATCAAACCCAAACCAAAACAACAAAAACCAGCTGAGGAGCTTTGATAGCTGATGGCTACTGGGGAAAAAGAATCATTTGGGAAAAGGGAATGGCCAGTGGTAGGCTGTTCATCCTCCAATGTGTGTCCCCACAATCATTTGCATCTAGGGGCACTAGCTGGATTCAGGGGATCATTTTATTTTATTTTATTTTGGTTTTTCGAGACAGGGTTTCTCTGTGGCTTTGGAGCCTGTCCTGGAACTAGCTCTGTAGACCAGACTGGTCTCGAACTCACAGAGATCCACCTGCCTCTGCCTCCCAGTGCTGGGATTAAAGGCGTGCACCACCATCGCCTGGCCAGGGGATCATTTTAAAACTAAAGAAAAAGAGTATATAAAGCTGGGAGTGGGTCATGTTAGGGAGGCAGATCATGTGGGAATTGGAGGAGGAAAAGAGGGTGAATATGATCAAAATATATACATGTAAAATCTGAGAATTAATTTTTTTTTTGTTTGAGACAGGGTTTTTCTATATAGCCCTGGCTGTATACACACACACACACACACACACACACTCATGCAAAGTGAAGATATTCTCAATGAGGAATGTTATGAGTATCACCAGCCTGACACTGACTTACAGCAGGAGAGTCTTCAGGATACACAATTCCTCGTGCTTCCTCATCTCGGGCTATAAAAGAAATTAAATTTCACTATACTGTATTATTTTTTGTTTGTTTTTTTCGAGACAATGTTTCTCTGTAGCTTTGGTGCCTGTCCTGGAACTAGCTCTTGTAGACCAGGCTGGCCTCAAACTCACAGAGATCTGCCTGTCTCTGCCTCCTAAGTGCTGGGATTAAAGGCGTGAGCCACCACCGCTGGCTCTGTATTACATATTGTACACCAAAATTAATAGACAAACTTACTTCTTTTTGGAAACAACCCCCCCCACACACATTATTTGATAAGAGGCACATCTGAAACAAAATTAAGTGATCAAAGTCAGCAATGAGGAAGATTACCTGGAATGACTTGTCACATTGTTTCTTAATGCCACTTGCATGGTGGTTAGAAATGGTGGTTTGGTGACATGAGCTTTATGGTAATATTCTCTACAATGGCTAATGAAAGACATGTAAAGGCTGTGACTTCAAAGCTTCCCTGGGAAACTTTAAGCTCTGTTTAGACAATGATTCAGTCTAAAGGCATAATTAATGCGAATTACTTCTTGGCTTTCAGCCTTTTTACTTTATTATTTCACATAAGCAATAAAATAAAGTCCAATCACTTCTGGCTAAACAGACCAAAATGAAATGCTATTTGGCTAGAATCATCCAAGCCCTGGTTTGGCAAGATGACTCAGAAGGTAAATGTGCATAAAGGTAAATATGTACATGAAGTTATAATACACAGATGACATAGTGCTAAAATGTGACTCTCTGATAGCATTTTAGACACAGACAAGAAAATTATTCTATATTACTAATATATTCAGCACACAGTAACATCTGAGTCAGCTTTCACGTTTACTTACTTTTTTAACCTTTTTTTTGTTTGTTTTGGGTTGGTTTTGGTTTTTTGAGACAGGGTTTCTCTATGGCTTTGGAGTCTGTCCTGGAACTAACTCCTCTACACCAGGCTGGTCTCGAACTCACAGAGATTCACCTGCCTCTGCCTCCAGAGGGCTGGGATTAAAGGTGTGCACCATCACCACCTGGCTTGGAATTGGAGTTATTATGGACAGTTGTGAGCCATCACATGGGTGCAAAGAACTGAACCAGGGTCTCCTACAAGACAGCAGATGCTCGTAAACACTGAGCCATCTCTCCAGCCCCCCATGTTTTCTTTCTAACACAAGGTTGGAAATGACAATTTAGCAGCCTCAGCTACCTCATCCTGTGCAATACACATTTGCCACCATTACCTATGAGCACAGTAGAACTAAGGGTTGGTGGTGTAGCTAACGAACTTGACCAAGACATATCAGGATCCACCTCAACTCCAAGACTTTCAGAAATGGGTTTGGGTGTCTGACCCTACAAAAAAAGACAACAGTTTAATGTACAGAAACACTGGTGACTATGTTTTTCATTCACACTTTATTTACCACATAATGCTAAGTGCAGATCTGCAACTCTCGAGTTAAAGGGATGACACTGTCACATTCTTAACTTGTATAAATGGAAGTAATCTGAGCAGAACACTTACCTCCTCGATTTTTGGTGTGGAAAATAAACTTCCACATAATACTGCAAGTGAAAAAAAGCCACAAAGTTATTAGATTTTTAATAACATTTCTACAACCTACAAGTAAAACCCAGGGGGCTGTACTTAAGAGCACTGACTATTCTTGCAGTGGACCTGGGTTCCAAGCACCTACAATAGGTGGCTCACAATCATCTATAACCTCAGTTCCCGGGGACCTAATGCTCACTTTTGGCCTCTGGATACCAGGCATGCATGTAGTATACATACATACACATAGGCAAAACACTCAAACAGATAATTTAAAAGTAAATAAAGTCTTAAAAGACAATAAAAATAAGAACTTTGCAGTGCTCATACCTGGCTTTTCTCTTTGTGGTACAACTTGTGTGCGTCGCAGAGTAAGAGGGCTAGACAAAATGAAACAATGGCCTCAGGTTAAAAGGAGAACAGCAGTAGCAGAGAGAGCATTCTGTACTGAGGTTTTATGGTCTGGAAGACAAGAGCTTGTTATGCAGCCCAGGCTGGCCTCACACTGTGACCCAGCTGCCTCAGCTTCTCTGGTGCTAGGATTTTCAGAGTGGGTTACCAGGCCTGGCTCAAAGTAAACATTCCTAACATAAAAAGTACCAGTTGAGGAATTTATTACACATTATTTAAAAACAGAAGTTCGTCCAGGAGGTACTCAGCCGTAGTGATCTGGATGACAGTTTATTTCTGAGACAAACACATGCAAGAGAACGTTTTGTTTAAACACATTCTAATAGGAGCTGAGTATGATGGTTCATGAGAGAATCCCCAGCCTCGTGGGAAGGTAAGGCTGGAAAATCTGGAGTGCAAAGCCAGCCTGGACTGCAGTGTGAGACGAGGCCTTGAAAACAAAGTGCATGGCCTTTTTTTTTTTTTTTTTGGTTTTTCGAGACAGGGTTTCTTTGTAGCTTTGGAGCCTGCCCTGGAACTAGCTCTTGTAGACCAGGCTGGACTCGAACTCACAGAGATCCACCTGCCTCTGCCTCCCGAGTGCTGGGATTAAAGGCGTGCGCCACCACCGCCCAGCTTATATACACCAGCTCCTCATACCTTTCGCTGAGACAAGACCTCAGAGGCGGGCTGGCAACATCAAGCATGGGGCCCACTTTGGCCTTCGTTCTGCGGTGATTTTTATGTTTACTGTTTGCAGCAATCTTCCCTGAAACAGTAGAATAATCCCGTGAGGGTGTAGACACTGCGTATTTTGAACTTAAGAACAAAAATAGACTATCCAGGGAGCTGTCGCCTCCTAGGGAGATGCATCTTAAGAGATGAGCACACCCTATGCTATGCCATCATAGAAGGTAAAAATAAAGGGAGACACTGAAGGGAAACCACACATTCAATCTGAATGAGTCATTCTGTGAACAGCTTTCATCATTCCCTTTTAGACTCCTGAATAAAAGTGGGAAAACAAGGCCTTCATAACTGCAACCTTCCCCTTGTCCTTCCTTTTCTTGGGTGCTGGAGACTGAAACTAAGGCTTTTCAAATGATAAACATGGTGGGGGTGGGGCTGGAGAGCGTTAAGAGCACTGGCTGCTCTTCCAGAGGATCCAGGTTCAATTTTCAGCACCCACATGGCAGCTCACACCTCTATGTAACGGCTGTTCTAGGGGATCCAACTCCCTCTCACACTGACATACATGCAGGCAAAATACTAATGTACATAAAATAAAGATAAATAAAATATCAAATGATAAATACATATACTACCAAACTATCCTGCTTGCCTGATGGCTTCATTTGACTTGGCTGGTAAGATGCTAATCTTTCACACTCCACTTGTGGCTGAACCCAAACATTTGACTACTCTGAGAGCAAGCTGCCAAACCTGCAGAACTATGTACAAGATCTGTTTCCCCTCCCCTATCCCTCCCCCCCCCCGACTCATTTTGAGGTTACAGCCCTGGCTGTCTTGGAACTTGCTATGTTGATGAAGTCAGTCTTGAACTCAAGATATCTATTGTCCTCTGCCTTCCAAATGCTGAAATTAAAGGCAGGAGCCACCACAGTCAACTGTCTTTCACTTTTTCTTGACTTGAAACATCTACTTTCAAGCTTCCATTAAGAAACTGACTAATCGGGGCTGGAGAGATGGCTCAGTGGTTAAGAGAACTGGCTGCTCTTCCAGAGGTCCTGAATTCAATTCCCAGCAACCACATGGTGGCTCACAAACCATCTGTAATGAGATCTGGTGCCCTCTTCTGGCCCACAGGGATATATGCAGACAGAATATTGTATATATAATAAATAAATAAATAAATAAATAAATAAATAAATAAATAAATAAATAAAACTTAAAAAAAAAAAAAAGAAACTAACTAATCCAATACTCACCTAAAAGGAGAGATGCCATGATTAAGGAACTACCTAATTAGTAAGCTTTAGTGGTCCCAAGAAAAAGAGTATGTGCCTGCCCTCCTATATGCTCCTGTTTCACCCACTATCATGTGAATTTCGTAAGGTATATTCTATCCTTTTACTATACCCATAGCAATTACAACTACACTTGACATCTCACTGAGCATGCATATCACGACACAGTACTCTAAAGCAAAACAAAGTGCACACTTATGGCAAGAAGGTAATAAATATTCCGGAGGCTGAACAAATGTATAACCTTACTAAACAAGTGTTCACAACCAACTGGCACCTAGGTCAGAGAAACTGCTGTCAAATTAAAATACTCACAAAAAACTTATTTAAAAAAAACACCTCCTCCATCCTAGTATAACTTGCAGAAACATAGTTTAGCCAACATCAACAAGTCACAGGCTTTTCTGAATATCCAAGTCATAATTCAGAAAAATCTTAGTATTTTTACTAATAATTAGCATATTAATCATAGGAGGAAAGAAGCATTTACTAAATACCAAGATTATTTCCTTGAACCCAAACCTATCACATACCATTTCCACCATCTCCATTCTTGAGTCAGGAAAGAGATGAGAAAGCTTGTGATCAGCACAACAGAACTCAGTTCATCACAGAGCTGTGATTTTACATACAATTCTGCCTGTAGTCCTAGCTCACACCCCCTCCATCACACTTCACACTGCGTGATTTGTACAAGTTTAACCGATACTTAACTTTTTTAAAATTTTTTTTAGACAGGGTCTCTCTGTGTAGCTCTGGCTGTCGTGAACTTACTCTGTAGACCAGGCTGGCCTCAAGTTCAGAGAACTACCTGATTCTGCCTCCCAAATGCTGGGACTAAAGGCATGTGCCACCATATCTGGCTATAGTTACCTAATTCGTTGAAAGGCGACTGGTCTAGTGGTAGAGTTTGACCTTGTTCTTTGAATATTATTGGAGTTGAAGCCAACTGTTGGTAAGGCGGCTTTCTCTGTGGTGTTTTAAACAGCTGTGGTTCATAACTGTGGGGTTTATAGTCATATTCTTCTGAAGGCTCAAAATTATACGGTGGGGCTTCTGAAGAAAGTTCTTCAAACCAGTTGAGGCTTATTGGCCCTAAATCTGCAAGAAAAGCAAAAATCCCACCTTAGTTTTAATCAATGACACTGAGGAACTCCTGAGCAATGAAGATCATAACAAAGAACAGAGCTGGTAAAGGTGATTCCACTCATGCTAAGCCCGACAACCTGAGATACATTCGAGCCCACACTCAGATGTTTTCTCGCCTTGTGTCGTGGGATATGTGCGTGTACACACACACACACACACACACACACACACACACACACACGCAAAATCAATAAAAAATGTCAAAAAGATCATAGTAAAGAATCAATCTGTTATTCCACTTTCAGTAGGTCTGAGGCAGGAGGACTGAAGATTGAAAACAGCCCAGGCTACACAATGAGACCTTCATTTCTTTTCTTTTCTTTTTCTTTTTTTTTAAAGATTTATTTATTTATTTATTAAGTATACAGTGGTCTGCCTGCATATGTCCCTGCAGGCCAGAAGAGGGCACCATATTTTATTACAGATGGTTGTGAGCCACCATGTGGTTGCTGGGAATTGAACTCAGGACCTTTGGAAGTGTAGCCAGTGCTCTTAACCTCTGAGCCATCTCTCCAGCCCTGAGACCTTCATTTCAAGAAACAAAACAATGCCAGCAAGAGGGCTCAGCAGGTAAAGGGGCTTACTGCCAAGCCTGGAGACCTCAGCTCATGACCAGAATTCACATGGTGGAAGTAGAGAATTGACTCTTGCAAGTTGTTCCCTGACTGCCTTGCCACTCTGTTCCCACCACAAAATAAATTTAGACACATAAAAAAATAAATAAAACAAGGGGCTGGAGAGATGGCTCAGAGGTTAAGAGCACTGGCTACTCTTCTAGAGGTTTTGAGTTCAATTCACAGCAACCACATGTTGGCTCACAACCATCTATAATGTGATCTGGTGCCTTCTTCTGACCTGCAAGCATCTGGCCTGTGCAGGAGAAACACTATATACACAATAAATAAACATTTAAAATATATACTAAACAAAAGGAACTTGAAATTTTGACTAGCTGGGCATGGTGGTAAACACCTGTAATCCTATCACTTGGGGATTGAGTCAGAAAGATCTCAAGTTTGAGGTTAGCTACACAAAAACCATTTCTCAACTGGGTATGGTATCACACACTTATAATTCTAGTATTTAGGGGGCTATAGAAGGAGGATGTCATGAGTTCCAGGCTAGCTTGCCTACACAGTGAGATTCTATCTTAAAAACTAATAGAGAAGGTGTGGGGTGGGGGGCTATCTTTTTTTTTTAATTTTATTTTACGTGCATTAGTGTTTTGAATGAATGTATGTCTGCATGAGGGTGTTGGTTACCCTGGAACTGGAGTTACAGACAGTTGTGAGCTGTCATGTGGGTGCTGGGAATTGAATCTGGGTCCTGTGAAAGAACAGCCAGTGATCTTAACTGCTGAATCAGCTCTCCAGCCCTGGGAGCCTACCTTAAAAAAAGAAGAAGCTGGGCATGTTGGCACATACCCAGTACTCGGCAGGCAGAGGCAGACAAATTGCTGAGTTCAAAGCCAGCTTAGTCTACAGAGCAAGCTTCAGAACAGCCAAGGCTACATGGACAAACCCTGTCTCGCAAAGCAAAGGGGGTGGGATGGGGGGGTGGGGAGGACTCCATAATCTAGAGCATACCAAATACAGAAAACAAAACAAAAAAGAAAACAAGAACCATTACTGTGGAGTACTTTAAGGCTCATTAAGATCATTAATGTACTCTTTTGAAAGTGCAGCAACACATAATTTTGAAAAAGTTACAAAGAGATAGAATTTAGCTATATTATCTTTTTTATTCTCTTAACAATCATCGGGCTGGAGAGATGGCTCAGTGGTTAAGAGCATTGCCTCCTCTTCCAAAGGTCCTTGAGTTCAATTCCCAGCAACCACATAGTGGCTCACAACCATCTATAATGATGTCTGGTGCCCTCTTCTGGCCTTCAGTCATACACGCAGACAAAATATTGTATACATAATAAATAAATATTAAAAAAATCATCAATTCAGGAAAAAACCCGTTTCACATAAGCATGTATTCCATAGATTAAAAAGCGATTTTGAAGATGAATATGAAAAATCTCTTTGAGTATGGGTTAAGGAAACACTTTCAAATAAGTATGAAAAAAAAAGATTCTTACATGGCAATGACAAAATGTCTAACACCCACCCACCCTATAGAGCAGTTTCACATGCTTCAGGAGGTTCAGTAAGCTAAATGCATTTAGGCCATGGTGTTCTTTGCCTTTTTCACATCATAGCAAGGATGAGGTGTGTAAACAACTGCTGCACCTCGAGACAGAAGGCAGTGGACCCAGCTATACTAGTACTAACATTTCCTGCCCACCCAAGGGGGAAACGCCAGGGACTCTCAAACAACGCAAAAATGAACTGCATGAAGCTTATGTTTACACCTTGTTATTACTGTGTATATGACGCGTGTGGGTGTGCATGTGCTGATGTGAATGTGGGGGTCAGAGACAACTGTGTCTTCATGTGGCTTCTCAGCAACAAGCTGGTCACCACCTTTACCCAGTAAGCCACCTGACGGAACTAAGCTTAATTCATTAGCACATCCTTCCCAATTTTCTGAGAAACAACATGCATACAGCATTTCTGCAGACTGAAGTGTAACTAACAGAAAAGCACTTTTGATGAGCTGTGAGCAAAACACAGACACTTTTCACAAAAGGCCATCTTTCCCTGGGAAGGACAGCCAGACGAACCAAGTGCTCCGATCTGAAGTGTTTGTTGGACATTTTCTCAAGAATGCAGTGAGCTCATTCGAGTGAAGAAAAAAGTTTGCTGCTAATGATGAAATGTGAGCTCCCATAATGAAATCAACCATTTCTAGGGACTCCCAGGGGCTGATTTCTTCCCAACTTCCAAAGAGTCGTCGGATCAGATCAGCTGCAGTACAAATGGATGTGATTTCTTAGTCATGCACTGCCAATACTGACAGGATCTAATTCAGAGCCAGGTGTGGCTGCTCACGCTGCAATCCCAGTATACAGGGTGATCACTGCAAGTTTGAAACCAGCCTGATCTACTTAGCAAGTCTGAAACTAAGCCACGGTTACATAGCAAGATGAAATCCTCAAAACAAGAAAAATGGGGCTGCAGAGACGGCTGTTAACTGCTCTTGTAGAGGACCCAAGCCCAGTCCCTAGTACCCACATCAAGCAGCTCACAAACGCCTATCACACTAGCCCCAGGGCACCTGATGCCCTCTTCTGACCTCTGTAGGCACCCATACACACGGGCATATACCCACACACAGACAGACACATAGATATATGATTTAAAATAACAAAAACAAATCCTAAAAGAAAGTCTGACAACTGTTCATCAGTAGCATCACAATGCTTCGGATTTGCTGGTAGCACTTGCGAAGCAATTCTTCTCACTGGAAGTCGCAGTGCTACTACATCTCCCACCTATTTAGGTATTCTGCATCATCTGGTTGACCAGGAAAGAACTACAGTAACTAGATGTATGACTCTACAAAGAGCACAAAGAAAGCTGCCAGGGACTGAGTTATTTTAGAGACAGTCCCACATGCCCCTTACTGCCATTGAGCTCACTGTCTGGCTGAGGATGACCTTTGACTTCTGATCCTTCTGCCTCTACTTCCCAAGTGGTGAGATTACAGGCATCTGCTAATGCCTGGTTTAAGCTGAGGAACAAAGCCAGACAGCCAAACACTAGGCATGCACTCTACTGAGCCACATCCCAGTGTCATGCCCATGCCCCCCTCTTCTGAAGAAAAAAAAAATTGCCCAGCACTTGAGAGACAGAAGAAGGTGGATCTCAGTGAGTTCAAAGCTAGCCAGATCTACAAAGTGAGTTCCAGGACAGCCAGGACTGTTACACAGAGAGACCCTGTCTCAAAAAAACAAAAGAAAAGAAAAAAACCTTGGGTCTGAGCTCTGTAGGTCAGGCCATCACAGACTTCCCTGTGTAACCCAAACTGGTTTTTACTTCATATTTAATCCACCTGGCTCAGTCTTCTACATCAAGTTCACTGGGGTTATAAATGTCAACCATCGCTGGGTGGTGGTGGCACACGCCTTTAATCCCAGCACTTGGAAGGCAGAGGCAGGCAGATCTCTTTAAGTTCTGAGGTCAGCCTGGTCTACAGAGTGAGTTCCAGGACAGGCCCCAAAGCTACAGAGAAACCCTATCTTGAAAAACAAAACAACAACAACAAAAAAAGTGAACCATCACACTTAGAGCAATTTTTTTTTTTTTTCTGAGACAGGGTCTTTCTACATAGCCCTAAAAGTGCTTTATTTTGCTATGCAGACCAGGCTGGCCTCAAACTCACAGAGCTCCACCTGCCTCTGCCTCCCAAGTGCTGTGTTTTTGTTTTTAATTTTTTTTTTAAAGCAAGCATCCACCTTGCCTTACTTTATTGAAAATATTTTCTCGATGTGACTTAATTTACCAAGTTTTATAAAAAGTCAATACCTGCTGTGCTGCATCGTGCCTTAAAAATTTCAAAAAAAGTTGGTCTCCTTTTGTATTCAATGGGCATTTTCTCTACAGTATTCCTCCAACGCTCGCTCTGCAAAAGAGAAATAAAATACACTTCACAGGCTTGCTTTCTCGGTGACAGGGAAAATCAGAAGCGCTGCTAAATTTGCCCAACCAGACTACCTTAGGCCCATCTTTTGGGACAAGAACAGAATTTACCATGAGGATGGGGGACAGTTCATATTTGCGCTTCAAACCAAGTGGCTACTAGATAAAAGATACGCACCGGAAAGCGGATATAGTGCGAGTCAGTAACAAGAGCCTCTGCTATTATTTAGAATAAATCCCGTTCACTTCATTACGGAACCGAGTTGACACAGACAGGATAGATAATCCAGTAACTACAGAAGGGCACCACAGCGGGCTCTAGGGACGCGCCAGGTCCCTGGGGGAGGGACGCCCGCGGGTTGCAAGGAGCTGGGCGGGAACCTGAACGGGGAGAGCCGGGGTGGGCGGCGGCCCAGGAGGAGGTCGAGCGGCTCCTCCGGGACGTCAGGCGTGTCTCCCCGACCCCTGCGACCCCGAAGCGAACCCCCGCACGTCCCTGGCCCTACTGACCCGCTATGGCTGCAGACGCTGACAGAAGCCGCGCCGTCTCACTTCACAAGTTCGCGCGAAAAGCCCGCTCTGGGCCCGTGACGTCATGACTCGGCGACGCAGAGACGCAGTGCGAGCGCCGCCCGGAAGTCAGGGGAGCGGATTACTCTGTCGCTGTTCCCGGCGGTCTCCGGGCCTCCCGGATTAGCCCGCTCCCCACCGAGTGGAACGACGGTTGGAGCGCGGACCTTTCCCCCCAGAACACTCGCCCATCCACAGCACTCAGAATCCCCGACACCTCTTCTACCCCTCGAGCTCACGTTGGTCTCGGCGCCTTGGGGACAACATGTGGGCGGGTCTCTTGTGACTTCTTTCCTTCTTGATGTGGGTTGTGAAGGGACTCTGGCCGTCTCTAGCGTGGCAAACGCGTCTCTGGCCGGCTTTTCCCCCCTTTTTTTTTTCGGCCCATTTGATTACATTCCTAAACCTAGACACCCAAGGTCTAGGCCCTTATTTGACCACTTCCTCCTCCTGAGGCCGACTACCAAGGACCAACAATCAAAATATTGAATTCCAGCAATCAAAAGCCCCCTTTGGCTATCCTAATTAACATATCCAATCAAAATTAAACACTTCCGTGGCTGGAGAGACGGCTCAGTAGTTAAGAGCACTGACTGCTCTTCCAGAGGTCCTGAGTTCAATTCCCGACAACTGCAGGATGGTTTACAACCACCCATGATGAGATCTGGTGCCCTCTTCTGGCCTGCGGGCACACATGTAGACAGAACACTGTATACTAAATAAATAAATAAAGTTAAAAAAAAATAAAACAATTTCCTAGCTGGGTAGTGGTGGCGCACACCTTTAAAAAAAATTCATCAAGTAGTTAACTAACCTGGTAATAGTCCCAAGTTTGAGTTCCTATCCATTTGACTTCATGTACTTCCCTTGTGAAATCTGCATTGACCCTATAAATAATTAGGACTGGAGAGATGGCTGAGCAGTTAAGGACACTGGCTGCCTTTCCAGAGGTCCTGAGTTCCCCAGCACCCACATGGTGGCCCACAATGGGATCTGATGCCCTCTTCTGGTGTGCAGGTCTACACGAAGACAAAGCACACATACATAAAATAAATAAACACAATAATAAATTTCTGCTGAGAGGCAGATGGTGGTGATACACACTGGAGGCAGAGGCCAGCCTGGTCTGTAGCAAGTTCCAGGACAGCAAGAGCTACACAGAGACCCTGTCTCAAAAAGCAAAGCAAAACAAAAAAATATACTTAAGAAAAAAGGTGCTTTCTTCTCTGGGGAAGTTGGAGGAGAGAGGTGTCTCACTAAGATGGAGCAGTTGGGGTAATGAGAACCGGTAACACACTTCACCTGAAAGATGTTCCGTTATCACACTCCTGGCCCTCACCAGCTTGTGACTATATTCCTTGTTCTCGGCACAAGGAGCCCCACAGCCACCGCACCTCTGCCATACTCTGTATCTTTGAGTTCAGTTGCTCAGCTTGTTTACTACCAAGAATTATAGGATTCGATTCACTAATTGTTTTCCAGTTATCATTTTCATCCATATATAGATATAAAATGTGCACCACATCTTGATGCTCATATATACTGAGAATAATGAATACAAGTCACATAGTTAGCATAGCACACCCTCACATAGTTGCCTTCTGTGTATTCTGTGTATAGGTGTGTGACAGAGAATACCAAATCTATTCTCTTAGCTAATCTCGATCTAGTACAGTATCGTATGAGGGGGAATCCCTAGGAAAAGGCTGTGCCTACAAAGGCTGTTGATTAAAACTCAATGACCATGGAGGGTTTGGAATATTGCAGGTCATTATTCCAGAGCCTAATTAAAATTTATTTCATGTTGCCATTAGTTCCCTAAAGATGTATTCTTTGCCCATCTCTATGGTGTGGGACCTAATATCCTAATGAACATGTTAAAAAAAAACAAACTACCAACCGAAGGTCCAATAATGCTATCGGATGGCATCTGAGGCTTGTAGCTGAGATCTCTCCCGGTCTGTAACCCCTCTCTCTGGTATTTGTACCAATGTATTTCTTTTGGTTGTGAGCCTAGCCTTGAATGGCTGGGTCATCTCTTCAGTCCCATCAATGCATTTTTTCAAATGCCTTAATTTATGACTTTTTGTTCTGTAACTGTAGATACCGCATGAAACAGCCTCCACACTGAAACACGGAGTTTGGGGTAGCCTAAATCTGTGTTTCTGGGCCATGATGACTCAAATTTGCCTCCTGAATAAACTCCCATTCATTTTGAAGCAAGAGCTGTGTTTTACGGCAACGGTTGTTAACTACAGTCATCAGGCTAGGTTTACCCGTCCCACCTAACTGCACCTTTATGCCTTTTGACCAACACTGGTCCCACCAGTGATTGTGTATTTGAGTTCCTTAGATTTTATATATGAGATCACATCATGGGTTTTTTTTCTGTCTAGCTTATTGCATTTAACATAATGTCCTCCAGGTTCATCCAGAACAAAAACAAGCAAGCAAGCAAGCAAAGCAGCATTTGGATCTGTAGCCAGACTGGTCTCAAACTTGTGAGTCTCCTGCCTCAGCCTTCCAGGTTCTGGGATTACAGGACTTGCAGCACCACTTTTTCTTTTTGTTTAATGACTAAATGAAATCCCCATAGACGACAGTTTCTTTACTCACCTGATACTTAGGCTGCTTCTTGACTCTTTGATGAACACAGTACAGGATCTCCTAACGTCTTGATTTCACTTTCTTTGAGTATACATACAAACAGCGGGATTTCTAGGTCATCTGGTAGTTATAATTTTTTCTAAAGATTTGCTTATTGCCGGGCGGTGGTGGCGCACGCCTTTAATCCCAGCACTCGGGAGGCACAGGCAGGCGGATCTCTGTGAGTTCGAGGCCAGCCTGGTCTACAAGAGCTAGTTCCAGGAAAGGCTACAGAGCTACATAGAAACCCTGTTTCGAAAAACCAAAAAAAAAAAAGATTTGCTTATATATTTTTAAAATTATGTATGTATATGTGTGTCTGTGCGTGTGAGTGCAGGTTACAGGCCAAGGAGGGTGTAGGTAGTCTGGAGCTAGAGTTCCAGGTGTTTGAGAGTCCCTCAATGTGGCGTAGGTGCTGGGAACGGAAGTTGGCAAGAATACTACGCACTCTTAGCCACTGAGCCATCTCTCTTGCCCTCCTATTTTTAATTCTTGAGGCAGCTCTGTGTTGTTCCCCCAATACTTGCACTAATTTACATTCTCACCAGCCAATACCAGATCAACAAAATAGTCACCAAGAGAACACATGAGTGAGACAGTTAATTAAAGCCTGATGGAGACGGACATGAAGATCAGCCTTGAAAAAAAAAGTAGGAAAACAATTAGTAGTCACATGGATAGCTCCCTCTTCAATTAGGGAACTGCGTGGGGGGGGGGAGGTCAGCTCTCTCTCTGGAATAAATGAAGAAACCTGGGTGACCCGAACCAGATCTACAAGGAGGAAGAGACAGGTGAGAGCGGAAAGCAATCTAAGAACCCAAACCCCAGGAGGAAACTACCCCAATGGAGCACGTTGTCCAAGTTCCCTATGGCTTACACCAAGGCTATGGGATCACACAGCCTCTGAACCACCCTAGCCTCTGGGGACCCTGTAAACAGCAAGAGTGGAGCAACATGTGTCCTCCTGTTTTCCTAGCCAGGCCAGTGCCTATGGTACCAGCAAATGCCTCTGAGTCCTGTATGTACCCTCACAAGAGGGCTCAGCTTCAGGCCATTCTCACCCAGATGAACCCCAACCTGAGCCTACGGCTATGCAAAGCCAACACTAAGGAGGTGGGCGTACAGGTGAACCTTCGGGTGGACAAGTCGGTGCAGTGCTCACTGGGGCCCCAGACCCTACACTGCAGCTTCCTCTTGGACAGAACCAGCCTCAGGAAGCCCGCAGAGATTTACCAGAGAGCCTTGATCCAGCTACCCAAGGATGAGGAAGAAAGAGGAAGCCAGGAGCTTAAAGGACCTGCGGAGGCCAGTCAGTTGCGGCCACCTACGTCCAGGCCAAATAGTAGCAAGCAGGAGAGCTTCCCACAGCGGAAGGAAGTCGGGGAGGAAGACACCCCCAGGTCTCGGGACAGGAAAAGCAAGCTGGTATGTGGAAACACAGACACAGTCCACTTGGGAAGCTCAGCTTCCAGCTGCACGGTAGCTTCTCCCTCCTCAAGCCCTCACCAGCACCGTCCTTCCTCCTTCCACTTCCAAAGCAGTAAGTCCATCTCATTTCTGCCTTTCCTTTGGTGAGGAAAAAAAAGTGGAGTTTCGTAGGTGGCAGCTGACTAAATTAGCGGAGTTGCATAAAGAAGAGCTGAAAGCGAGGCCCAGGCAGTGAACTGTTTCATTTAGGCTATTAGGAGATGAGGAGCTAGATCCCACCCTACCCTACCCCCATTGGTAATAGACTCCCGTTTCTCTTCATTTTTAGTTTTTGGAACCAAAATACGGCTATTTTCACTGTACAGATTGTAACATCAGATGGGAGAGTGCTTACGTGTGGTGCATCTCTGGTACCAATAAAGTAAGCAAACCTGGGGAAGGGGCACTGAGGGCTGGAAGGCACAGGTGTTAGTGGGAGATCGTGGTTTCCACTCCTTCACCGCGGCATCCTTGCTGACAGGCAGTCATGGTGAATCTTATATTAACATTCCCATTAAGTGTGAACGGTAATGTCTAAATATACTACCAGGAGCGGTAACATATAAGCTCATAACTGCAACACTTGAGAGGAGAAGGATCAGGTCCTGACCAGCTTAGGTTACATAAAAAGATTTTTACACACGTCTCAAAAACAAACAAGCTCGCACAGCTTTAGTCCTAGCGCTTGAGAGACAGCTGCAGGCAGATCTGTGAGTTTGAGGCCTTGTCTACATAGTGAGTTCCAGGGCAGCCAGAGCTACATAGTGAGAGACCCTGTCTCAAAACAGAATAAGACAAAAACCTCTCCAGAGTCTAGGAAGAGAACAGGCTGGAGAAATCGGGACTCTGGAGCTGGGTGTGATAGACAGGCCTGCAGTGTCTGCGCTTGGAAAGTAGAGGCAGACAGATGTCACGTTAAAGGCCAGTCTGGGCTACATTAGATCCTACCTCAGAAAACAAGGCCAAGCTCCTCCTTCTGTACCGGGGTTCTATAATATAACTCCTTGCTCAAACTCAAAACCACAAATAAATGTATTCCGATAGGAGCAGTGCAAACCAAAATGCAGTGTGGTAATAGGTTCAATGACGCCCATGGCTTGGAAGCAGTGCCGAAATGACCCAGAAGTGGGGGATTAGCCTGTCTAACAGACCACATCCTGATGTCCAAATAAGATTTTAGAGCAGTGGTTCTCGCCGGGCGGTGGTGGTGCATGCCTTTAATCCCAGCACTCGGGAGGCAGAGGCAGGCCGATCTCTGTGAGTTTGAGGCCAGCCTGGTCTACAAGAGCTAGTTCCAGGACAGGCTCTAAAGCTACAGAGAAACCCTGTCTCAAAAAACAAAAACAAAACAAAACAAAAAACAAAAACAGTGGTTCTCAACCTGTGGGTTGCGACCCCTTTTGCTGTCAAACCCTTCATGGGTTGCCTAAGACAATCAGAAAACACAAATATTTACATTATGAGCCATAACATAGCAAAACTTTATGAAGTAGCAATGAAAATAATCTTATGGTTAGGGGTCACCACAACATGAGAAACTGTAGCAAGCAAGGAGTCACAGCGTTAGGAAGGTTGAGAACCAGTGCTTCAATATAACAGAAAGGCCAGGTATGGTGGCATCTGGAGGAAGAGAAAAGCTCATCTCTGCAAGTTTGTAGCCGGCTTGGTCCTACATAGCAAGTTCAGGCCAGCCAGGGCTACACAGTTGAGACCCTTTTCAATAAAAAAAGAAAACCAGAGATATTGCTAAGTAAACCAGGGAGGAAATGTTCAGGAGATAATGCACAAGCCTAGAGCGTAGACCGTGCTGATGGGTAGTCATAAGGAACTAAATGCAAGTGGAAAGTTAGGTATTTCAGGGCAAAATGACTGGGACATAAGGAGGAATTGGCCCACACACTGACCAAACCTAGTAATAGCTGCGTCCTATGGAGTACCTACTATGGTCTCTCTATAGTGCTGAATAGTCCTCAGAACTGTAGAAAAAGGAATGATAACTCAGTTTTACAACAGAAGGAAATGGAAAGTGACTGATGGAACTCAGAGCTTAAAACCTCAAAGTATGTGGCTCAGTGGTTAAGAGCACTGACTGTTCCTCCAGAGGACCCGGGGTTCAATTCCCAGCACCCACATGGCAGCTCACACCTGTCTGTAACTCCAGTTTCAGGGGAGCAGACATATAGGCAAAACACCAATGAGCCAGGCAGTGTTGGCACACAACTTTAATCCTCCTGGGAGACAGAGGCAGGTGGATCTCTGTGAGTTCAAGGGCAGCCTGGTCTACAAGAGCTAGTTCCAGGACAGGTACCAAAGCTAGAGAAACCTTGTCTCGAGAAAAACAAAACAAAACAAAACCAAAAAAAAAAAGCAAAAAAACCAATGCACATAAAATAAAAATAATTTTAAAAAAACCAGGAACTCAAAAAGTATGTGACTAGAGGATTGGCTCATTGGTTAAGAGGACTGGATTTGAATCCTAGCACCGACATTGTGACTCAAAACTATCTGTAGCTACAGTCCCAAGGGATCTAAAGCCCTCTTCTGGCCTATTCTGGGCCATGTTCATGGTGCACAGACATATAGGCTGGCAAACAGAACAAACAACAATGACAACAAAAAAATTAAATCTCTCAAGGGTAGAGGTTCCATGCAAGACAAGCAAAGCAATAAAGTGACGGAACACATTGTATCAGAAGAGCTGGGGGCGGGGCTGGAGAGGTGGCACACCACTTAAGGGCTCTCATTGCTCTTACAGACACTGATGTGGCAGATAACAACCACTTGTAACTCTGGTTCTAAGGGATCCGGTGACCTCTTCTGACCTCTGTGCGTACTGCACACACTCAGTGTACATACAAGCTTTCATACACAAAATTTTAAGGAAAAAATATAAGCAAGTTATCTTAAAAGAAACACAACAACTAGGGACCTAGGAAGTGTATGCATATATCAGATTGTATTAAAAAAGCCAATTTCTCTTTAGGTTTATTTCAAACAACTCTGTTGCAAGTGTCAAAGGAAATTTAATCCTTACCGAGTAGAAGCAATCCAGTGTCAGGTAAGTGCACAGAAAGCTTTGACTCCATCACAAAGTGTTTGGATCTTACAGACCTGAGATTTGGCATGGGGATACTTGGTCTTTTTTATGTGTGAATGCTTAGATTATTATAGGAAAAGGAATAAAAGCATAAATTCCATTATTTTTTTTTGTTTTTGGAGAGAAAGAGGGGGAAGATCCACTCTTTTAAGTTTCCTTGTGTCAGCCAGGCATGAGCCTTATGACTATAACCATGACACTGGGATACTGAAGCAGCAGATTCAGGAGTTCAAGGCGAGTCTGGGCTTCTTGGTGCTCTTCCTCAATAACCAAAACAAACCAGAAAGCTGCCTTCTGTAGTGTGCTTATGCACAGTATCCTTGGAACATCTTCCTTTTGATGGTTAACCATCAAAATGCGAGGGCGTTTTGCGCGCATTGTTTCCGGGGCATGAATTAACCCTTGTGAAGGTGTCGTTCCCATTCTGCTGGCCACAATGTCAAGTTCAAGTAAGATGTGGTAGGTTGCCAGAGGTCAGATTTATAGCTTAAATATTTTTTAATTAACTTTTTAAATTATTTATTTGTTTTGCCGACATGTGTGTCTGTGTAAGGGTGTCAGATCTTGGAGTTACAAATAGTTGTGAGCTGCCATGTGGGTGCTGGGAATTGAACCTGGGTCCTCTGGATGAGCAGCCAGTGCTCTTAACCCTTGATCCATCTCTCCAGCCCTATACCTTAAATCTTGATTGGATGTCAGAGTTTAGATGACTTTTTTTTGTTTGTTTGTTTGGGTGTGGGCTGTGTGGAATGTGAAACTGTGGAAAGGAAAACTGTCTTAGTTCAACATGAAGAAATTTTGTAGTCAGGAAGGTTTGGGGTAGAAAGAAGGCTCAATGGTTAAAAGCACTGGCTGCTCTTCCAGAGGACTAGAGTTTGGTTCCCTGCTCCCATATTAGGTTCTTACAACTGCCTGTAAATTCAGATTAAGGGGATCCTCTGCCTTCTTCTGGCCTCTATGTGCACCCGCAGGCATCCGTGTACATATACACACAGATTCACACACATACACATAAATAAAATTAAGAAAATCTTTCTTTTAAAGGTTACAGTGAGAAGAGAACATACTAGGGCTTGAATCCAAGGCATCGGTACAAGCTAAGCAAGCGCTCTGCCACTGAGCTACACCCTCATCCAAAGAGCCATTTATTTTTAGACTCCTTCACTTACAATATGTTCTTCTTTGGTTGATCACTGGGGCTGGAGGTGGGTAGATGGTGCCCAAGGCAGCAGTGGTAATAGCTATGTGTGTATGTGTAGGGTTGTGTATATATAGGGTTGTGTGTGGATCAGGTTGCCACATCAAAGATTCTCAAGTTTTTGAAAATGAAATGACCTGGGACAGAGTGGTTGCAAGAAATCCATGAAAACAGGAATCATAATCATCAATAATCTGTAATTGAAAATATTGAAAGAAAAACATTCCCCCTCTTTGGATCTTAGAGTAGGATGGTATACAAAAGTTGCTGATATTGATGAGTGTGTGTTGGACCAAGACACCTTGATTGAAGTGACTTTTTTACTTTATCATATAAGTTAAAATTATATAGAGAAGTAAAAGACTTCAAACTTATCCTGTCTTGATGGGATAGAGGTTGGTAATGCTGCAAACTGGTTCAGAAGATTTGGACCTATGAGAAGACAGTAGGTTTAACAGGTTAGCTACTAGGGTAGGAGGTTGACTTGTGGTTAAGGGTGCTTACTGTTCTTGCAGAGTGCCCAGGTTCAGTTCCTGGCTGTCATAATTAGGCAACTCACAACCATCTGTAGCTCCAGTACACAGGGATCTGATGCCTCTGGCCTTCACATGTTCCTGCACACATGTGGTACATATAAACTCATACAGGCACATACATACACATAAAATAAACAGATATTTTAACAATTTAAATATTAGATGCATAAGAATTCTTTTTTTTTTTAACCTTTTGGAGGTCCCCCCCATGGTGTCTGGTCTGTCTCTGTTGCTGGCTACCCTGGAACTCACTATGTAGACCAGGCTGGCTTACAACTCTTCAGAGAGTCTCTTGTGCTCCATCTCTAAGTGCTAGGATGAAAGGCGTGAGCACTCAGTCAGGCTGCAGAAGAATTCATAATTATTTATTCAGTTAGTTTTTGTTTTTTGAGACGGGGTTTCTCTGTGTAAAAGCCCTAGCTATCCTAGAACTAGCTCTGTAGACCAGGCTGGCCTCAAATTCACATAGATCTGCCTGCCTCTGCCTCTTGAGTGCTGGGATTGAAGGTGTGCGCCACCACCTCCTGGCTCCCAGACCCTCTGGAAGAGGAGTCAATGCTCTTAACCATGAAGTTATCTCTTTAGCCCTGCATAAGAATTCTTTTTTCTTTTTCTTTCTTTCTTTCTGTTTGTCTTTCTTTCTTTCTTGGTTTTTTTGAGACAAGGTTTATCTATCTCTGGCTGTCCTGGAACTCATTCTGTAAACCAGGCTGGCCTTGAACTCATAGAGATCCACCCGCCTTTTGCCTCCACGAGTACACCACCCAGTGTGCATAAGAACACACCTTTAATCTCAGCACAGGGGCAGAGGAAGATGGATCTTCGTGAGTTCGAAGCCAGTCTGGTCTACAGAGTGAGTTCCAGGACAAGCAAAGCTACACAGAGAAACCCTCTGGGGTGGGGGAGAAAAAAGAAAGAAAGAAAAAAAAAACCTCTTAATGATTTCAAGATGAAATTTTACAAACTAGTAGCAAAACTGACAGCTTTAGATTAACTCAGAGTCTTCAAATTGTGGGCTGAACAGTATGGTCTAGCAACATCCATTCCAATATATTAGGCTCCCCTGTGGAGTGCCCTGGGCTATGCTGGTAGCAAGAACTTGCCAGTTTTATTCAAATGCAATTGCATCTTATACAGATATTTTTGTTATTTTCTAAATGGTATGGTTTTCAATTATATTACAATAAAATTAATTTTAGACACTGAAGGACAGAGGACAGCTTTTTCCTCCTACCATCCTATCTGGGGATCGAACTCTGTCAGCCTTTGTGGCAAGTGCCTATATCAGCTGAGCCACCTCACTGGCTCATTTTCCATTTCTAATTATTAGCTCAACTTTTTCTAACTTTCTGTCAAACTCAATGAAATGACTGGATTTTTTTTTCTTCTAAGAAGAATTTTCAGTTGGGCGGTGGTGGCACACGCCTTTAATCCCAGCACTTGGGAAGCAGAGGCAGGCGGATCTCTTTGTGCTCAAGGCCAGCCTGGTTTACTCTATAGAAGCTAGTTACAGGACAGGCTCTAAAACTACACAAAACCCTGTCTTGAAAAACCAATTAAAAAAAAAAAAGGAAGAAGAATAATTTTCACTTAAAAATAACTTTGAGCCGGGTAGTGGTGGTACACGCCTTTAGTCCCAACACTTGGGAGGCAGAGGCTGATGGATCTCTGTGAGTTTGAGGCCAACCTGATCTACAGAGTCAGTTCTAACACAGCCAGAGATACATAGAGAGAACTGGTCCTAAAGAACAAAACAAAACAAACTTTGAGATCTTTGCTGGAAATTTTAGTCTCTTTTCCTTCAACATATTAATCATTGTTGTTCATTGATTTTTGAGATGATTTCACCCCATAGTCCAAGCTGGCTTGGAGCTCATTATGTAGGATAAATTGACCTTGAATTCATGGAAATCCTCCTGTCTCAGACTCCCAAGTTCCGGATTTATAGGAGTGAGCTATAAATCTATGCCCATCAAGGATAATTATTTTATTTTATTTTTTTAAATATTTATTTATTTTGTATACAATATTCTGTCTGCATGTATGCCTGCACACCAGAAGAGGGCACCATATCTCATTACGGATGGTTGCGAGCCACCATGTGGTTGCTGGGAATTGAACTCAGGACCTTTGGAAGAGCAGGCAATGCTCTTAACCACTGAGCCATCTCTCCAGCCCAAGGATAATTATTTTATTTTTTTGAGATAAAGTTTACTGTGTTGCCCTGGCTGTCCTGGAATTCACTCTGTAGAGCAGACTGGCCTCAAACTCACAGAAATCTGCCTGTCTCTCTCCCAATATGTGTGCTATCATCATTTGACAGGATAGTTATTTTCATGTAATTTTAAAAAAAAATTTTTTTTTTTTTTGTTCTTCCAGACAGGGTTTTTCCTATGACTTTGGAGCCTGTCCTGGAACTAGCTCTGTAGACCAGGCTGGCCTCGAACTCACAGAGATCTTCCTGCCTCTGCCTCCCAAGTGCTGGGATTAAAGGCGTGTGCCACCACTACCCGATGTAAATTTGTCTTTTGTGTTTTTTTTGAGACAATGTCTTGGCTGGTCTGAAATTCGATCTGCCAGCCTCTGCCTCCTGAAATGCTAGGATTAAAGGCATGTAGCGCGACTCCCATTTTAAGCATAGTTATTTTAAATTTAGTGTCAGATAAATCTATTAACTTGGCCTCCCATGGGGCTGTTGCTCTCCTTTTGGTGTGTCAAACTTAATGTTTTGTCTCCTCATATGCATGTTTATTTATTTTGTTTGTGTTTTGAGACAGGGTTTTTCTGTGTAGCCCTGGCTGTCCTGAAACTCTCTCTGTAGACCAGGCTGGCCTCGAACTCACAGAGATCCGCCTCTGCCTCCCAAGTGCTGGGATTAAAGGCACGCACCACTGTCATCAGGCTATGCCTAGTTATTTTTGATTGTGTGCTAGCATCGACTATGACAATCTGTAGTTCTAACTTGTGGCTTAGGGCAGCATCTTCTTCCAGAGAGGATTTGTGCCCACTTCTCACAGGCGGATGGACACTAGCAATTTCAGACCATGCATGTTTTCCTCCCATGGCTGATCTGTTTTGAAACAGAGCTTCAGATCTGTGACGGCAGGCTTAGTTTTGGTTAATCCTTATTCAGTAGGTATGGCCCTGGGTCCCTAGACCAGCTCTGAGCTTTGTTCCTTTGTTAATCTTCTTTTCAGTTTCTGTCCTCTCACCTCATCCAGAACTGACAGGTACTGTTCCATATGGCGACTCTGGTAGCCTCTTTGGTGACAGGTGTTCGCCCCACTCTATAAAGTCAGTACTGTAAGATAGTATCGGAGCTAAGTCCCAGAGTTTGAGGAGATCATCTTGTTGTTGATCGACAGTCTCACTGTGTAGCCCTGAAGTCCTGGAGCTCACTCCGGAGATGACACTGAACTTGAACTCAGAGATCTGCTTGTCTCTACCTCCAGAGTTCTGGGATTAAAGGCGTGTGCCACCAGCACTGCTGGGTCTTAATATTTATTATCTTGTATATATGAGTTTTGTCTACAGGTATGAATGTGCACTATGTGTATGCAGTGCCAGCTGAGGCCAGAGAAGGTCAGTGAATCCCCTGGAACTAGAGTTACAGTCTGTTGTGAGCCACCATGTGAATACTGGGCTTCAAACCTGGGTCCTCTGCAAGGGTAACACAGGCTCAGCCGCTAAGCCATCTGTCCGTTCTCCTTAGATCGTATTGTCTTTTAAATCCTTTTTATAGTGGGAAATAGAAACCAATTTGTAGGAAACACATCTTAAAACTTTTATTTACTTTTTATACCAGTCCCTAAATTAGGTTCACTTACATATCTGTGTTTTCTCCTTAATGCCCTGGCTGTTCTCTCCACGGCCTTTAAGCAAATGTTCTAGGTTCAGCTTTTCTAACTGTCCAGGAGGCTTGATAAGCATTATCTAATCCACTATAGAAAGAAGTAGAAATCTAGCTTCAGAATAACTTCATTTGGTCTGGCTTTTTCTTTCTTAAAGAAGGGGGATAAAGGGCTGGAGAGATGTCTCAGCGGTTACTCTTCCAGAGGTTCTGAGTTCAATTCCCAGCAACCACATGGTGGTTCACAGTCATCTGTAATGAGATCTGGTGCCCCTGTCTGTCATGCAGACATACATGCAGGCAGAACATTATACATAATGAATAAATCTTTTATTTTTTTATTTTTTATTTTTTGTTTTGTTTTTTCGAGACAGGGTTTCTCTGTGGCTTTGGAGCCTGTCCTGGAACTAGCTCTTGTAGACCAGGCTGGCCGCCTGGCTCTGCCTCCCAAGTGCTGGGATTAGAGGCGTGCGCCACCACCGCCTGGCATAATAATGAATAAATCTTTAAAAGAATAAAAAAGACGGGGGTTAATTTGCTGAATGAATCTACGTGAGATACTTGGAACGGTGTCAGTCAATCTTGGAATTAATTTGTAAGAAATGATGCCCTCCACTAGATGAGGGAGGATGTGACTGCTGTCTAGTGTTGAGTAAACTGAGCTGAAGACTCCTGCTTGGGAAACACTAATGCTCGTCCTTTGTCTTCAGAAGATAAACCTTGCTCTGGTCTGTGAGGCGAAGGATGGATCAATGTGTATTTAAGGTTCATACTGACTAGGTAGGTGTGCCAGGACAGTGTGCCAGGCTCTCTAGGATGGCTCTTGACTGAAGGGCATGGCTTTCAATATCAGTGAAGATGGTATATATCTGGGAAGAAAAGAATTTAGCATCCTGGACCAGCAAGTCAGCAGGCAAGGTACTTGGTGCCCAGCCTGACCTGACTCCATTCCAGGGCCCAGCAATGATGGAAGGGAAAGAAGCTTGTTGTTCTCTGACATCCACACTCAAGGCATGCCACATACACCCCACACCCCCACACTAAATGTAAAAGTAAATGAATTGGTACACACATAGCTTATATATATTGACTACATTAAAAGTGAGCTTAGCTTCCCCCAGATCTTCTGTTCCTAGTTGTAACAACAATTCAGACTGTGTCCAGTCTTTGTCAGCATGTTCCTTACAGAGTAAAGTCACCCTGGTTGAGACCACGGCTCTCCTGTTGTTTGATTAAATGATCCCCTGTGCACTGCCTCTAATCTTCATTGGTTACAGATATATAAAACGACACACAGACACTCTAAGAAGCCCGCCTCACCTGGGCTGGAGAGATGACTCAGAGGTTAAGAGCATTACCTGCTCTTCCAAAGGTCCTGAGTTCAATTCCCAGCAACTACATGGTAGCTCACAACCATCTGTCCTCTTCTGGCCTGCAGGCATACACACAGACAGAATAATGTATACATAATAAATAAATGAATATTAAAAATATATATATATAAAAAAAAGAAGCCCGCCTCACCTTATTTTACTATCATCTTGGGTGGCACGGTGATATTCTCTTGAGCAGCTTCAGTGATAATTCAGGTGGCATTTGAAGAAAAAGAACAGGCAGTTTCGTGAAAGTTGGAAAGAGGGTTCTTGTGGGACTCGGAGGAAGCCACAGCTATGAGATGAAGGGGAAGGGTCTTTTCAGTTGGCAGGCTATGCTTGGAATACTGAATACTAATTGATCATTTAACTGTCCTAATTTTGCCTCCCAAAGACCTGCTCCAAATCCTGTTGTGCCTGTCCTCAAAAGAAAAGACACATTGATATCAGGAGGCCACATCGCCAGGAGCTCTGCGGTCGCTGCAAAGACAAGAAATTCTCCTGTAGCAATGTTTACAGCTTTAAATATATCCTGTGACAGCAGGGCTGGTTTCTGGTTTGTAGACTTGGCAGCGGCATAGTGCTCTGCCCAGACAATGGAGAGCAGGCTAAGTGTTTGTGCTTGTTGTAGGTTGGGAAACAGTTGTACGGTGTGAATAGAATAAAATAAATGCATGTGAACTAGACTGTGAGAAGCACATTAATGGTAATTCCTGGGTAAAAACAACAATAGCATACTGGAAATGGTAGCTTCTGATAGGAAGAAGGAGGAGAAAAAGGCAGGCATGGTGGCCTACACCTTTAATCCTAGCACTTGGGAGGCAAAGGCAGGTGGATCTCTGAGTTCAAGGCCAGCCTGGTCTACAGAGTGAGTCCCAAGACAGCCAGACCTATACGTACAAACCCTGTCTCAAAACAAAACAAAAACAAAAACAAAAAAAATTTTTAAGTGATCAACATTTTTTTGGAACGGAGATTTTAACTGGCCTGAAACTCATTGTATAGACTAAGCTGGCCCCAAACTCAGTGATCTGCCTGTCTCTGCCTCCCTAGTACTGAGATTAAATATGTGACAAATTGTTTTGAGCTAGGTCATATAGTCAATAGGAATGCTCGGATGGGTATACTCAAGGGGGCAAGGTCCCACGGTGTTTAATCATAACAACACCTAGCATGTGCCAAGCATTCCTGTAACCACAGCAGCTTTTTTATTTTTTTATTTTATTTTATTTTATTTTGTTTTTCGAGACAGGGTTTCTCTGTGGCTTTGGAGCCTGTCCTGGAACTAGCTCTTGTAGAACAGGCTGGTCTTGAACTCACAGAGATCTGCCTGCCTCTGCCTCCTGAGTGCTGGGATTAAAGGTGTGCGCCACCACTGCCTGGCCAACAGCAGCTTTTTAATGAACAAGTCCTCCTTTTGTCCCAGCTGGCTTCCAGCTCGCTATCCTGCTGGGATTGCAGTTTGCATTTCCTCCTCATCCCTATTTTTGAGACAGGACATCAGGAACATCTCCTAGGTGAGGGGAGAGGTGGAGGCAGAGAGGTCATGGAAAAGAACTTGGATTTGAAGTTGGGCTGACCAGGCCTTGCTCCCTGATTGTAATTACTGTGTGTCTGTTTTCCCTCTAAATAGGATGGTAATACGTGATGTAGGAAATGTAGGGCTAAGACAGGGAAACCCATATGAGTTACTGGGAGGAGATGATGTGACAAACAGGACCTCGAGATGAGGGCACCTGAGAGAGGGAACAACAATAGCAAGGGTCCTAAGGGGTGGTGTGTATTTACCACGTTCCAGGGCCCACATGGGATGTAGGGCTGAAGAAGACACACTGGGTTGTAAAGTTTCTTAAGACCAAAGTCAAGTCGGGCAGTGGTGGTGCACGCCTTTAATCCCAGCACTTGGAAGGCAGAGGCAGGGGATTTTTGTGAGTTCCAGGTCAGCCTGGTCTACAAGAGTTAGTTCTAGGACAGGCTCCAAAGCTACAGAGAAACCCTGTCTTGAAAAGACAAAAAAAAAAAAAAAAAAAAAAAAAAAAAAAAAAAAAAAAAAAAAAAAAAAAAAAAAAAAAAAAAAAAAAAAAAAAAAAAAAAAAAAAAAAAAAAAAAAAAAAAAAAAAAAAAAAAAAAAAAAAAAAAAAAAAAAAAAAAAAAAAAAAAAAAAAAAAAAAAAAAAAAAAAAAGACCAAAGTCAAGAGCACAAGAACCCGTGAAAGGATTTCAACAAGTCACTAATGTGAGACATTAAAAGCTCACTGCTGTGAGGCAAAGCCAGGGAGGATGGAAGGAAGAAGGAGATTGACCAGGAAGTGAACAGACACATGAGCAGAATGACTCCTTGGGCAAAACTGGTCACTGTGGCCAGGCAGGGGTAACACAGAACACCATTAATTCCCGCACTCCGGAAGCAGAGGCAGGTGGATCTTTGAGTTTGAGGCTAGTCCGGACTACATACAGATTGAGTTCTAAGACAGCCAGGGCTACACAGAGGAACCCTGTCTTGGTAGTTAGAAAAGGAGTCCATAAATCCAGGATACTGTTTGGAAATGCCTGAGGGTGGCAGTGAGCGATGGAGGAAAAGATGGTGACCCGGAGCTGTGCAGGTGGATGACGTAAGATGGTGACCCGAAGCTGTGCAGGTGGATGACGTAAGATGGTGACCCTCAGCTGTGCAGGTGGATGACATAAGATGGTGACCCGGAGCTGTGCAGGTGGATGACGTAAGACGGTGACCCTCAGCTGTGCAGGTGGATGACCTTAAGAGTTACACCACTTGGCAAGCATGTGGGCCACACTCTCTAGCTTCCAGTCTGGCTTTAGAATTCAAGGGATGTGTGAGCGTGGGTAAAGTCACTTGGTCTCTGGGTCTCAGTTTCACTATTTGAAAGATGAAAATAATAATAGTTCCTGTCTCTTGGTGGTGGCAAAAGGAGCCGACACATCACTTGTTCTGTGTTGCTGTAACAAGATAGCCGAACCTATGTACTTTATACAACACAGGTATGTATTTGGCTCTCACACGTGGAAGCTGAAAGTTTAAGACCAGGGAGCTAAGTCTGTTTGGCTTCTCAGGAAGCTGTTTCTGGCTGTTCCAACACCTTGCGTGGTATTTTGTAGGAGCCATGTATGAGAATAGCAGGCATTGCAAGTGGAAGTGACTGATGTGTTGTGAGGCCTCACTTTAGAACAGCTGCTGTAACAGTACCAAATATGCCCCCTGAGGACCTGACTCGGCTCTGCAAGATAGGCATTAATCCCTCTGTGGATGGTGCCCTCTGACAAAATTATGCATCACTTGGCCCACTTAAAACATTTTAACCTAGCAGGGCGGTGGTGGTACACGCCTTTAATCCCAGCACTCGGGAGGGTGAGGCAGGCGGATCTCTGTGAGTTCAAGACCAGCCTGGTCTACAAGAGCTAGTTCCAGGACAGGCTTCAAAGCTACAGAGAAACCCTGTCTCAAAAAACCAAAAAAAAAAAAAAAAAAAAAAAAAAAAAACCATCTTAACCTTTAGGGCCTGATGGTACTGGCCCATGCTTTTAATCCCATCATTTAATAGGCAGAGACAAGCAGACCTCTGTGAGTTCAAGGCCAGTCTGGTCTACAGAACAAGTTCCAGGACAGTCAGGGCTACATAGAGAAATCCTGTCTGGAAAAACAAAACAAAAATTTCATTTTTATTTTTATTTTATGTGTATAGGTATTTTGCCTGAGGAACTATCTGCAGACCATATGCGTGCACCACGTCCCTTAAACTAGAGTTACAGATGTGTGTGAGTGCATGTTGGTGTCTGGAACTGAACCGTGGTCCTCTGGAAGAGCAGATAATGCTCCTAACTGCTGAGAAAATTTCTCTAACCTTTTATGTTTTTTAGCCTTCAATTTTATTTTACACATATAGACATTTTGCCTGCATGTATGCATATATATATATATCATGTCAGTGCCTAGTGCCCGTAGAAGCCATAAGAGGGCATTAGATCCCCTGGGCTGGAATTATGGATAGTTGTCAGCCACAGTGGGGTACTGGGAACCAAACCCAAGTATGCATCTCTTCAGCCCTACATCTTATTTTAGTGGATTTTTTTTGGTTTTTTGAGACAGGGTTGGAGCCTGTCCTGGAACTAGCTCTGTAGACCAAGATGGCCTCAAACTCAGAGATCTGCCTCTCTATTAAAGTGCTGGGATTAAAGACGCATGCCACCGCCACCGGCGAGACAACATATCAAGAATGATATAGACAAAGACAAAGCAGGTTGGACAACATGGAGCTGACAGTGGACCTTGGAAAGGTTCTGCGGGACGGTGTGTGGGGACTGGGCTAGAGGCAGTTGATCCTTTCTCTAAAACTTGGGATTTTAGAAAACAGAAACTGCTGGGCGGTGGTGGCGCACGCCTTTAATCCCAGCACTCTGGAGGTAGAGGCAGGTGGATCTCTGTGAGTTCAAGGCCAGCCTGGTCTAAAAGGGGAAAAAAAAACCCCAGAAACTTTTGCTGGTGTCTTTAGAAGGGCACTTGGGAGGCAAGGAAGCACCACGCTCACTGAATCATTTCTGTGTGTGGGAATTACAGGCATGAGCTACCATTCCCAGCTCTAATTTTTCTTTGGTCAATAAGATGATTGGAAGTTATAGTCTTGGGTTTGGAGAGATGGCTCAATGGTTAGACCTCATGTTGGTCTTGTAGAGGACCTGAGCTCAAGTCATAACACTTGTGTCAAGTGGCTCACAACTGCCTGGAGTACAGCTCCAGGGGGACCGGACTCCTCTGGTTTCCGCAGGCATGTATACTCAAGTGCACATTCCCATGCGAATGCATGCACAGCACACAGAAGTGAAAATTTACAAAGAAGAGATAGGGGCTGGAGAGATGGCTCAGAAGTTAAGTGTACTGGCTGCTCTTCCAGGGGACCAGAGTTTTATTACCAGCACCCATATACAAGTGCTCACCACCACCTGTAACTCCCATGCCTTCTTCTGGCTTCCGCAGGCAACTGCATGTACATGGCATACATACCTGTATACATATACCCAGGCACACACACATGTAAAATAATAAAGTCCGTATTATCTATAAAGCAAAACCATTTTCTTATTTTGGTGTCTACTTCCAAAGGCTGTGCTTCTGGACTGAGGGGCCATACGCTACACAGCTGCCGTGTATGTCACACACAGAATCCGAGTATACAGTATACTTCAGAGCCACGTGCAAAACTCCAAATGTGTGTCAAAGGCAAATATTTTAATTAACTAGAAATAAAATCCATGATCAACATGTATGTTGTCCTTTTTTTTTTTAGTCTAAAGGCAATTCTGAACAGAATTATCAATCAAGATTACATCACAAAAACTTGAAATGTATTTACACAGTGAATAAGTTACATAGATAAACTCTGACTCTGCTTTGGATGTGCAACAGATTCACATGCCCACATTGAACACTCGGCAGCACTGCGCTCAAGGGAGAAACTTGAAGGATGGCCTTTTCCACATATATTACAAATAAAACATGACATTTTTCTTAAAGTGGCAACTCATATCTTCCCTTTATGACACTACTTCCGGCTATCCAAATGGCTACTAAAAGATGCATGCATGACAGATGAAAGAACCGGGGGTTTATGTGAATAATATTTTTTCCCTACAAAACGGCAAAGTTAATTCAAATGAACATTCATTCTTCTGTAGTATAAATAATGCTCATTAAAGCAATCCTTTTGTAAAAAACAGCCGAGATCCTCTAAAAGAATCCATCTAGATCGGTCCTGGTGCGGAGAGATCCAGGGTTTTCAGCAACAGTAGCCTAGCAACATAAGAAAGGTATTTCATAGCAGCCTCATTTAGATACAGTATACACTAAACTGTAGCCCGTTTACAGTTCCCTTTTCAAGCACACAGGCTGTCAGCTTTTGACCGTCTTAACAGGTTTTCAGTGGCCAGCTTCATTCTGCCTGTCCCCCTTTCCAACCCAATAAAAACAATCCCACAAAAAGAAGGAAGAAAATAGGAGAAAGGGAACTAATGGATAAGTTTAGAATATAAATTTTTTTTCATGTGAAGGAAAACATTGCACTTTTGCCAATCTAAAACCGTTTCTAGAAAGGACAGCATCGTTCAGCGTGGTCAGCTTTGGTAATGCAACAGAAGTCATTTCTTCAGGGGTGGGTTGCATTTGCTTAGTGAGTGACAGCCACACAGCATATTGGGTAGAGAGTCTGTCTCAGGAGGTCCTACGCGGCCTCGGTTTGGACAGTATTGCTACACATTGGAAGTTGGGTAATCTTCTTTAGAAAGAGTCCTACAGGTAACAAAAGGGAGAACACTCTGTCCAAGCCTTGCGAAGGCTGAGAAGACACTGAATGGCATTGCCCCAGCATGGCAGCACTGGAAGTGTGGAAACCATGGGGGACGGGAGGCTCCTGTCAGAGACTAGTGCCGGAAACACTGGAGTCTGGGAGAAAGGCAGTGAGGACCCGGTAGCTCTGGGCCCTGCGGATCATGTCTCGGATCTCCATGTTGAGTTCCATCAGCTTGGTACAGATTTCACTCAGGCTCTGGTTAGATCCCACCAAGGCATAAGTACCCGTCTGCCCCAGAGTCTGATGACGGAAGTAAATGTTCAGTAGTGTCTGGACCTCATCGTCAGAACTGCTTCCAAAGATGTCATTGGGCCACAGGCTTCTGAGGTGAAGAAAGAACAGCAGAGATTAGAGGCAGAGTTGGCAGGGGTGAGGCCTGGTTGGTATAAAAAGACACTTCAACCTTTTCCTGAGGTGTCACCCCAGCATTTCATGGACTCATCTAAAGCACAGAGCTCCTTGGGGTCTAGTATATTTAGAGTTGTCCAAATATGGCTGTAATCAGTTTTAGAATGTTGCTTATTAGTGATAAAAATACCAGAATATGATGCTCTTTTAAAACTTGTTTTATATGTATGTGTGATTGTATGAATTTATGTGCACCATGTGTGTGCAGTACTCACAGAGACACGAATAGGGCATCAGATCCCCTGGGCCTGGAGTTACAGGTGGTTGTGAGCTGCTCTGTGGGTGCTGGGAATGAACCTGGGTCCTCTGGAAGAGCAGTCAGTACTCATAACCATTGAGCCATCCCTCCAGCTCTGAATCTTATGCTCTTATTTCCTATAGCCATCTTTTTTCTGACCTATGTGAAGACTACCTCAAACAATCCCTGTGGAGGCCCAAAGAGGCCAAAGGTCAGAGAGTTTGTACTTGTTTTTAGTTTGGGATCATTTTGATTCTAACTCAAACAAAGGTCCGACCTAATTATAAATCAGAGTTTTGCTCTCTCAAGGATATTGTCAACAGGTGCGGCTAGTAGCCAGACCTCAAGCTTCTGAAATGGGGAGGGACTTGGTTTCTACCTAAAACAAAAGTCTAAGGATCCAACTAAGTTCCAGTTCCCTTTATGGAAATAACTTAGGATTCCACCCAGGGAGTGGTTTGCCTATAGAGTGTTTGGTCTAGGGCATGAGTCAAGGGCATGAGCAATGAAGGGACCCCACGACTTTCAATTCGTATGTTAATGCAGTCCTTTTGTTCTACTCCTACCTTTTGAAATCAGGGGTATATTAAGCTGTTGGAAACTAAACATGGACCAATTTTCAGTATTCACTGATACTATCCTAAGTGTTTCTGTGTTTTATTATTTTTGTTCTCGTCTTTGTACTCTTTACTATATTTCTAAATTCCCACGCCTCCACTCTGGAAGAAAGGTAATCTTGCCGAGGCTGAATACCCCCCCCCCCCCGACAAACCCCAAAATGTACATTCAGGTTAGCTTGAAATTATATGGGGGTATATTCTGAGTGCTTCACTTTCAGAACCAATGCCAACATGTGTAACATGTAAGGTCTGGGGTTGTGGGTAAGCCTCTTGGCACTGGGAGTAAGAAACCTAAGAGGAGACAGGTAAGGTGTTCAGACGTTCCAACCTTGGCAAGTGTGCCCCTAACTACCACCCTTAAGTTTGTGTTTCCTATAGCCATCCCTGGGAGGGACAAGGGAGTCACCTGCACTCCTTGATCTGTCGTAGTGCTTTGCCAAGTTCGTTGTTCTTCAGGCACTCCAGCATGGACTGGATGGCTGCCTCCGTGGATGTGAAGGTCGGCTCTGACCATGCTCCCTCAATGTAAAGTGGGTCTGTGGCAATGGCCGCGGTAGCCTCTTTTAGGTTCCTCTTCAGGTCACTCAGTTCTCTGGACATGTTCAGCAGCTGTTTAAAACAAATGCAGCGTATTTAGGTACAGGCTGATATATAATTTCTTCAAAGAAATTTGGTCATGAGGGTCTAGCTAAGCAGAAGTTTAATGTATCTCTGTAAATAAGGGGAGGGAGTGGGTGTGGCTTGTCTCTTAAAGAGACAGAACAATCATTACAGATGTAGCTCAGCATAATGGCTTGCTTGCACATGGTCCTAGGTTCAATCTCAGTATTGGCAGTTTCCTGTTTAACTTGAAAGGACATCATAAATAAAGAGGTAGGGTGCACAGAGAATGGTCTGGACTAGGGTAGATCCTGCTCCAAAAGTCAAGTGTCAGCTCAGCATCATACATAGTACTGTTTTTGTTTGCTTTTTTGAGACAAGGGTCTTAACTGTGTAGTCCTGGCTGTCCTGGAACTCACTACATAGACCAGAGTGCCCTTGAAGTCAGAGGTTCACCTGACTCTGCCTACTGAGTACTGGTACTAAAGTGTATTTTGCCATGCCCCACCTGTTCTTTTCTTTTCTTTCTTTTTTTTTTTTAAAAAATATTTTTATGGTTTATTTAACTTTATTTTATATGCATTGGTGTGAAGATGTCAGATCCCCTGCAACTGGATCTTGATCTTCAGACAGTTGTGAGCTACCTTGTGGGTGCTGGGAATTGAACCTGGGTCCTCTGGAAGAGCAGTCAGTGCTCTTAACCACTGAGCCATCTCTCCAGCCCCTCTTTTCTTTTCTTTTGAAACAGGATTTCTCTGTAGCTTTGGAGCCTATCCTGGAACTATCCTGGAACTAGCTCTTTTTTTTTTTTTTTTTTTTTTTTGGTTTTTCGAGACAGGGTTTCTCTGTAGCTTTGGAGCCCTGTCCTGGAACTAGCTCTTGTAGACCAAGCTGGCCTCGAACTCACAGAGATCCACCTGCCTCTGCCTCCCAAGTGCTGGGATTAAAGGCGTGCGCCACCACCACCCGGCGGAACTAGCTCTTGTAGAGCTGACTGGCCTCAAACTCACAGAGATCCGCCTGCCTCTACCTCTCGAGTGCTGGGATTAAAGGTGTGCACCACCACTGCCCAGACCTGTTCTTTTCTTTATAGAACATACCTCTGAGAAAGTCTAATGAATTAAAATCATCCAGTAAGAGATTAAAAACTAGTAAATCAGGTATGGATCTCTGAGTTGGCTAACCTAGTCTACTTGGTTAAGTTCCAGGTCAGTCAGTTATGCATAATATAGACCTTGTCTCAAAGAAAACAATCAGACGCTGGGCATTGGTGGTGCACGCCTTTAATCCCAGCACTTGGGAGGCAGAGGCAGGCGGATCTCTGTGAGTTCGGGTTCAGCCTGGTCTACAAGAGGTAGTTCCAGGACAGGCTCCAAAGCCACAGAGAAACCCTATCTCGAAAAAAAAAAAGAGAGAGAAAAAAAAAACAATCAAACAAAAACTAGAGTAACAATATTAATAGGTCTAAATGAAAGTTATCCATTTCCACCCAACTATGGGTAACTGTATGTAATATCTGTCCCACTGAACTCAGACAGGAGCATAATCCTTAGTCTTTTTATTGTTTTACATGCCTTTTTGTGTGTGTATGTGTTTGAATGTGTGTATGCCACAGTACATATGTAGAAATCAGAGAATAACTTTTGAGAGCTGGCTCTTTTCCTTCCATTGTGGGACCTGGGGTATTGAACTCACAGGTTTTCAGGCTTGGCAGCAATACCACATGCTGGCCCAAATCCTCAGGCTTGTTTGTTTGTTTTTTGAGACAGGGTTTCTCTGTAGCCTTTCCTGAACTCCGTTCTGTAGGCCAGGCTGGCCTTGAACTCAGAAGTCCCCTTGTCTCTGACTCCTGAGTGCTAGGATTAAGGGCACGAGCCATCACTGCCTGGCTTCGGGCTTTTCATTTGTAATTTTTTTTCAAGACAGTGTCTCTGTGTGGCTCTGGCTATCCTGGAACTCTATGTATATAGCAGGCTGGCCTCAAACTCAGAGATCCTCCTGTCTCTACCTGGGCGGCGGGGTAGGGGGTGGGGGTGGGGGTGTTAAAGGTGTGTACTACTACACCCTAACCTTCAATCTTATGTTAATGGTATTAAGAGGCTGGGTGTGTCCACCTCTAGAAGATTAAACACTAGGGTAGGGTGGGGCCTATGTAATCCTGGAGGCTTTTTTAGGGCCTGGGAGACGCAGACAGAAACAGAGGCAGCCAGTACCTTCAACATATCTTTTGGATTTCCAGTCTTCAAGAAACAAGAGCTAAGTAGACTCTTTCCTTTACAAAGAATGTGGCCCTTTCTATTTCTGTACCTGGACCTGTGGAGGATCTTTTGGGACTGGCTAAAAGGGAGAGGATGGGAGAGTTTGGAGCAGCAGGCTGCTGTGAGTTGGGACTGCTATACTGCAGACAGTTTGCATGAAGGCTCAGAGAACCAGCACGTGGCTGGGGATGGAGACCGTGATGGCCACACAGATGAGGCTTCTGCACACGAAGGCCATGCAGATGAGGTTTCCGACCACGAGGGCCATGCAGATGAGGTTTCTGACCACGAGGGCCATGCAGATGAGGTTTCAGACCACGAGGGCCATGCAGATGAGGTTTCAGACCACGAGGACCATGCAGATGAGGTTTCTGACCACGAAGGCCATGCAGATGAGGTTTCCGACCATGAGGACCATGCAGATGAGGCTTCTGGAGAAGGTAAGAATTCTCTTTGGAACTGGAGAAAAGGCCATCCTTGTTACATTTTGGCAAAGAGTTTGGCTTCCCTGTGTCCTTGTCCAGAGGCACCCTGGAAGGCTGAACTTCATTGTGACCAACTCTGGTGCCTAACAAGGGAGCTCTCAGAACAGAGAAGCATCCAGGCTGCTGCCTGGCTACTCTTAAAGGCTTATAGTCAAATGAGAGAGCAAAGAGATGACTTTAAGAGAGCTTTTCTTAGGTCGCAAAGAGAGCTATTCAGCCAGAGGAGCCCTCAGGGTATAGAGAGGACAGGCTGGCCAGAACAGCCTCCAGGCAAGAAGATTAAAGCGAACAAACACAAACAGAGGTTCCTGGGGTTGAATCCTAGCAATAAGGATGCCTGGAAGGGATTCCAGAAGAGAGCCCCAAAGCTGACTTGGGGTTTTGGTTTGCTGCCAAAGAGACTCCTGACTTCAACCTTGATTCCCAAGGGCCGGGATGTAGTACCTAGAAGCCGCAGCCCTTGGCGGCGTTCCTGCACGGGAGATGTTGCAGGAGGGAAGAATGTAGACTTGAAGTCACAGCAGTTCTCAGCACAGTTAAAGAGGAAACCCTGGGAGGCCAGGAAGAAGGCTGCCTTCAAGCAGGGGTCTCTGTGGAAATCGTCTGGGGTGATGTCTCATGGAGCTGTGGAAGCGAAGCCACTCTGGAGACCCCAGAAAAAAAGCAGTGATCCCAGTGTCTTCAAACACCAGCCTCAGAAAGCCGCAAGCGGCATGACACGCAAGCCTCTGAAAGTCGCGACCATCAGCTTGCAACCTCCTCTAGCAGCCGTGAGGGTGGAGCCCAACGGACCATGGAGACACCCTTCTAGACTTCAGGTAACCTCTGGATCTGTCCCAGAGATGGAGACACCATAGAGTCCTCCACACAGCAGCAAGGCTGAGCCAGACAGAGCTGAGGCTCAGCACTGCATCCAGGGCAATGCCTACTGGAATGACAGGGGCAGGACGGCCGCAGAAACACCAGGACTACAGAGCTACCAGCATGAAGGCTAGCCTGGGAGAGCTGCAGAAAGGACACTCCAGCCTGTGAGGACCAGAGCAGGGACCCAGGCCAGCAAAACCTCACAGGGAGAGAAAGTGACTTGGAGAATTGGGATTAGATGTTTGCCCCACTGGCTTTGCTTCTGCCTTGAGCTCATTATTCATCACTGGCTCATCCCTTCCCCTTTAGGGATGGGAAAGTTTGTTTATGCTGAGCTCCATCCCCCCTCACCCCCCATGTCCCATTTAGAAGAATGTAGTAACTGGTTTTGATGCTGCAGGCTCTTGGCTACAAGAGGCTGAATGGAATTTTTGTGTGTAAGAAGGGTGAGAGCCAGGAGTTGAGCTGCAGTTTGTTCCTTGAACTCATGCAGCCCTTGCTTCCTCTAAGTCCTGCACTAACTGTCAGAAGAGGGAAGAAACTTTGCCAGCTGTGGTGTCTAGAAATGGACCTTTCTGAAGTGGCTGAGATCATTAGAGTGGAGCCCTAACAACTGGTTCTGGTGACATTGGTGGGGGAGAAGAGTCTATATGAAGAGATGCCAGGCGTCCCATCAAAAGGTGTGACACTGCCAGACATATTGTTTGGATTCCTAGTTTCCCAGACTGAGATAAATAAACTTTATAAAGTGGCTGGCTTCAAATATCTACTAAAAAGCTGACTAGTCTTGTGTGTGTGTGTGTGTGTGTGTGTGTGTGTGAGAGAGAGAGAGAGAGAGAGAGAGAGAGAGAGAAAGAGAGAGTGAGTGTGTGTGTCTCAGTGTTTTTCCAAGTGTAAGACTGCAATACCTGAGCCGGGTGGTCCCAGCTCTTGGGAGGCAGAGGCAGGAGGATCTCTTGAGTTAGAGGCCAGCCTGGTCTACAGAGTGAGTTCCCGGACAGCTAGGGCTACACAGAGAAACCCTGTCTCGAACCTCCCTCCCCCACAAAAAAGACAGATATTTAGTGAAGTTTGGTACATAGGTACTCAAATATAATTGTCAACATGGGCCCTGTTTTGTTTTGAGACAGGGTCTCAGCATAGCCCTGACTGTCCTAAAACTCACTATGTAGACTAGGCTGGCCTCTAACTCACAGAGATTCTCCTGTCTGTTTCCCTAAGAACTGAGATTAAAGGTGTACACTCCCATGCCCATATTATGGCTTCCTTTTTTTTTTTTTTTTTTTTGGCTTTTCAAGACAGGGTTTCTCTGGCTTTGGAGCCTGTCCTGGAACTAGCTCTTGTAGACCAGGCTGGGCTCGAACTCACAGAGATCCGCCTGCCTCTGCCTCCCGAGTGCTGGGATTAAAGGCGTGTGCCACCACTGCCCGGCTTGTTTTGTTTTTGAGATGTCTTCATTATCAGGGTAGAGGCTGGGTGTAGTGGTATAAGCCTTTGGTCCCAGCATTCATGGCAGAGGCAGGTGGATCTCTGAGTTGGAAACCAATTGCAAGACAGTGCCACGTAGAGACCCTGTGTCAAAACAACTTCCTAAAACAGCCTGGGCTGGTCTTGAATCCATTAAACTGTCAAGGGATACCACCACACTCGGTTTTAGGGGGTGCTGTGTGTTTATGAAGTCGAGAGTGCTAGACAAGCAGTCTACCAGTGGAGTCACGTCCCTTAAGCCCCAGAAGATACAAGTTTTTTTCTTGACTTTTCAAGACAGGGTTTCTCTGTGTAACAGTCCTACCTGTCCTGGAACTAGCTCTTATAGACCAGGCTGGCCATGAACTCACAGAGATCCTCCTGCCTCTGCCTCCTGAGTGCTGGGATCAAAGGCGTGTGCCACCACCGCCTGACCAGAAGATAGAATGTTAAGGAGGAAAAGGATGAAAAATAATGTAGCTGGGCGGTGGTGGTGGTGCGTGCCTTCTAATCCAAGCACCCGGGGAAACAGAGGCAGGCGAATCTCTGTGAGTTCAAGGCCAGCCTGGTCTGCTGAGCTAGTTCCTTGACAGCCAGGGATACACAGAAATCCTGTCTTGAAACCCCCATCCCCCCAAAACATAATTTTTCATGACATGTATGCGTGTGGGGCTCTATGCGGGTACATGGACATAGTGAGTGGAGATAGACAAGGAGGCCGGAGACGCGATCTCCCTGGAGCTAGAGTTATAACTGTCCTTAAGCCAACAGAGCTGGGTACTCAGAAACCTGCTCCTCTTCCGGAGCTGGGCACACTGTTAATCACTTTGCCACCTCTGCAGCCTCACCCCTTAAAAACAGCTATCCTTGTGGTCGTGAGATGATAGCTCACCAAGGGTTGGATTTGCATTCCTCAGAGCAATACTTCACGTAACTGTTGGCTGTACTTAAATTTCCTTTGGAGATGTTTCTGGTTCGGTCCTTCATGTATTTTTCAACTGTTTTTGTTGTTGATTTGTTGTAAGAGTTCTCATGTTTTAGATACTCCTCATCTATTAATGTAGTTTGCAAAAAATTTCCCCAGTGCAGAGGTTGTCTTTTTAAAAATTATTTGAGGGCTGGGCGGTGGTGGTGCACACCTTTAATCCCAGCACTCGGGAGGCAGAGGCAGGCAGATCTCTTGAGTTCGAGGCCAGCCTGGTCTACAAAAGCTAGTTCCAGGTCAGCTGGGACTGTTACACAGAGAAACTTTGTCTCAAAAAAACAAAACAAAACAAAAATTCGGGGCTGGAGAGATGGCTCAGAGGTTAAGAGCACTAACTGCTCTTCCAGAGGTCCTGGGTTCAATTCCCAGCAAATACATGGTGGCTCACAGCCATCTGTAATGAGATCTGGTGCCCTCTTCTGGCCAGCAAGCATACAGACAGACAGAACACTGTATACATAATAAATAAGTAAACAAACAAATAGAGTAGACAGTGCAACTGTAAATTCACTTTTAAAAATTCAAAAAAATTATTTGAGAATTCTATACAATGTGTTTGTCCTACCAGGATGTTCGTGGGTGCGGGGTCACTGGATCATGGGTAGCCTCTCAGGGGCTGAATCCTTGAAGAAAACTGGCTGTTCTTCTCCCAGCAGCCAGGAATAGTCAGTGGAGCCTAAGCTCAGCTAGGGGTGGGTTCACGACCACCTCCCCACTCCATGCTGGGATTTTGTGTGGCTTGATCTTGCCCTGGTGTTTCATGTCTCAAGGTGATGTCTGCCCTTCCGGATCAAAGATCTAATCCCCTTAGAGAAGACTGGCTTAGGTACCGAGGCATCAGAGCTGTTCTGCCAGTTCTGGAAAGGATTTTCTGGTGGCCTGGAATGGCTGGACCCTGATGGATAAAGTGTCATGCCAGTTTGGGTGCTAGAGTTATGGCTGATCCACTGGGCATCGGCTCCGAGCGTCTGGGGGCAAGTTCTATGGGGATTTGGTGTGGTTATATGGGTATATATGGGCAGGTTATAGTAGTAGGAGCTGCAGTAGTGGAGGAATGGTTTGTTACCATCGGTGAGTATGGTAACAGTGATGGCAGAATTTTAAAGAGATAGAGAAGTGACTACTGTCCTCCATAGCAGGGTGCTCTGTAGTAGAGGCTGCTGTTCAAGATGGTGCAGTGCAGCCCCAGGGGTCCTGGGATGGTTGGAGATTTTTCTGGAGTATTGCAATTCTGTGAAACTCCATGCCTGTGAGGACGGTAGGCTTCTCCACAACAAAGACCTGCAGATTTTTGTTTTGTTTTGTTTTCTTGTTTTTTGAGACAGGGTTTCTCTGTATCTTTGGAGCCTGTCCTGGAACTACTCTTGTAGACCAGGCTGGTCTTGAACTCACAAAGAGATTCCTGCCTCTGCCTCTGCCTCCAGAGTGCTGGGATTAAAGGCGTGCGCCACCACTGCCAGGTGACCTGCAGATGTTGTAAGGGCTAAAGTTAGCCTGTAAGCCCCACTTGCCTAAGGACAGATACTCTGGGACGCTGGAGGCTGTTGTTCATGTAAGATAACCATCCACATGTTTCCACCTCCCTAAATAAGTTTGGATGTGCTTGATCACACGTAGGTGGGAGATATGTAGGCAGAAAGCACATCAGGATGTATGCTTGTTCCTGACTGCACAAAGGCAGGAAGAATGTAACCCTGTGGGTTTGTCTTTATAAGCTCCTGGCCATCATTAAATAAAGTTTGCTTTAATTGTCTAACTGAGGAACTGATTTCTCTCCTTGCAATCCTCAGGTTTAACAATGTCTGCAGCAGTGGTGGAGTGTGGTGGTGGGTGCCTCCTGGTTCTATCTTCCTCACATCAAGGAAACCTTATTGCATCTGAGTTGATTACACCCTGGGGGTAGAGAGGATGAGTGGTTTTGTCTCTCTCATTTAAGGTTTGCACTCTAGCCTTTCCTTGAGGCAGCATGTTTGTTTGTTTGGGTGTTTATCTGTTGTTTGAGTCCTCTTTTTTTTTTTTTTTTTTGAGACAGGGTTTCTCTGTGGCTTTGGAGCCTGTCCTGGAACTAGCTCTTGTAGACCAGGCTGGCCTTGAACTCACAGAGATCCGCCTGCCTCTGCCTCCCAAGTACTGGGATTAAAGGCGTGCGCCACCACTGCCCGGCTTTGAGTCCTCTTAAGCATTAGGTATTTCTACCTGATCATCTTGCTACAGCTGCTTTTAAAATATGGACAGTGGAGCATTCGCTGCATTTGCTAATCTTTCCTTCTTTTCAGACATTCATTTATTCTAGCAATAGAAGTTGCCTGCGTTTACTTCTCTCTCCTACCACCATGTTGCCGTGTTTATGTTAAAGATGGTTCTTGTTGGGTTTTTTGGTTGGTTGTTTTTTATCTTTTTGAGACAGGATTTATCTGTGTAGCCCTGGCTGTCCTAGAACTCACTCTGTAGAACAGGCTGGCCTTGGACTCAAAGAGATTGGCCTGACTCTGCCTCCCAAGTGTCCGGCTCCATTACCCTGGTCCTGTAAGACTGCTCAGGGTAGCCTTCCACAGGACAGCTCTTGGAATCCAACCTTCCTCACCTTTAGTAAATCAGACATACGTCCTCTGCACTTCCCCAGGGCACACTGCCACCTCTTCGCTTTCACTCCTAGGAGAACTGGAGCCCTTTTAGAAGCAGTGTGCGCAAATGATTTTAATTTTTACACTTAGATGGATAAAAGCATCCGGATGCTGAAGCAGGGAACAGGCATCGATCCATTTCTTTCTTCCCTTATGATACTGGCAAGTATGAAAGGCTATGTGCCAAGGAGAAACCATGATGGCTTTTCACAAAAGATGACCCATTGGTGTGATGCAAGAGTGGCACCTGGGTGTAACTGTAGGGCGCGGGGGGGGGGTCCTGCACCCAAATATGGGGCTATCTTACTCTTTTCACCCTCAGCACTGAAAGTGGAAATATATTTCTCTTTCACTGGTGCTTGAACAAAGTAATAATTAAATGCAAAAAAGGTGAACCAAACAAAAACAACTAACCCAATTTGTGCCATTATAAGTGTGGTGGAGGATGGAGGACAAAGAAACCAAACCAAACCAATAACGAAGACAGCCAGTGGCTTTTCTGTCGAGACGAGATGGAGGACTTACCTCTGGCACGGAGCTCACTTCGTGCACCTGGCCGATGAGCTTGCAGTAGGACTGATAGAGCAGGAGCAGTTGAAAGTGCAGCTTGTACAGCCTCTGACAGAGCTCCAGTTGCTAGAGAGGGAGGAGCATGGGAACGGACAGCTGTTAGAGCTCGTTCTGTAAAACTGGCGAGAAGCGACACACACACACACTGGTTCTTTAAGAACACAAGGAACCTTAACGCTCTGTTTACATTCTGAGCAAAACAAACCCAGATCCACTCCATAACATCAGCGAGACCGTCATGGTTAATACAGAATATTGTTTCTCTACAATGAAGTATGACTAGTTGGAATCGGCTAGAGAAAGGATGGAGGGAGTCACAGTTTCGCTGTATTTGCCAATGAAATACCTATAAATTGCAGCTGAGTTAATTTTTATGAGCTACAAACTGCTTTGAAACAGCCAAGAATCCTTTCAATTAATGGGAAAGCTGACGGGCAGAACACTAACGAGTTCTAGGTGCTAAGTTTGCAAGTTGAATTGCTACTTGGGAGACTGTATAAGTCTGGGCTGCCACCTAGGGGGCAGCCACCCCTGAAGGCAGAAATACAAGCCACACAGTGATGAGGAAGAACCTAGGTCATCCCACCACCAATGTTCACAGCACTCTGAGTGGTGTTCTCTATGCAGCCTGTCTTGGGTCAACCATGGGCTGGCTTCCACAGTCATGGGATGGCAGAGAATGACAGTCACGGACATGACAGAGGAGGGGGAGAGCCTCCAGCAGACAGGAGTCCATGACTCACTTGTCTCCGGTAAAAGCGATCTAGATCTGGTGTAAACCAGACATGCAAGGGCTGTGCTGTTGGGTTTAGATGAGGCTATGGGGAGGCAGGATAAGTGGGGCCCTGTGCTGTCTAAAGGACGTTACAAGGAATTCATCTAAAAATTGAGAGAGTTGAGGAAACTTAAACTACTTTTCCCAAATCAGGGGAAGAAAATAAATGACAAGAACTTTAAATTTTCTGGAGAATATTCTGTTGGTATCACAAATGTCTTTTGATCCTGATTTTTAAGTTATTAAAGCTGATGCATATACATAATTTCATGCTAAGACTATGCTGAATGAAGTTTCCCCCTCTCCTCAGCTTTCTTCTTTCTAGGAGAAAACCAATTCTGTCTAGACTTTCTTTTTTCTTTTTTTCTTTTTTAAAAAGTATTAGCAAAATAGCTTTAGAGTGGAGAATTAGTTCACTAATTAACTAATCTGGGTCTTTGGTTGTTTCAGTAAAATTCCTTATGATAATTTAAACCTTTTTTTAAAAAATGGAAACCCTATAAAATCTGGTATGAAATGCAACTGCCAGGATCTTGCAAATTAATAAAACAGTGTTTAAAAATAATATTATCTTCCCAATTTAGGGTGAAACCTAGCCATGAAAACTCTCGACTTTTCCTAAATGCCAAATGATGGTATTTATTGTTTAAAAATTCCCATGTAGAGAATGAGAATTCATAGCATTGTAGGTTTCTGTTTTGGGGAAAAAAGCATCCTGGAAAGCTACCAATAAGCTGCTGCATCTCAATCTACCAAAGAAAAGAAAATTAAACAAAAAGGGAAGACATGCTAAAAGATACAATGGTTAACAGTAAAAATAAGGCTCATTATGGGGTCCATGCCTCGGTGGACAAAGAATATGAAAGAAAGTTAACTTACTGCAAGAGATTCCATTTGCTACGCAGCAAGCATGGCGCAGGAAACAAAGGAAAGGAAAGAGAGTATAGGGTCAGTGTGGCATGCGACAGAAAGCACGGCCCTCTTCCAGGAGCAGAGCTGCCACGGTGTTAGCTTTGCTGGCCCAGACCTGGACCCATGAAACATGCACAGCGGGCTGGTTAAAAAACAAGCTTTAGTGGGCAACGTCACCGGAAAACATGGCTTTTAGTCCTTGGGATTCTCTGATTAGTTGATTTAGATTTTCTCGGAGTCCGCCTGGGAGACTAGAAGTAACCACTTTTTTATTTATTGATTCTTTTTGCTTCTTGATGATCTGAGTGCACTGATGTGAGCATAAGCCAGGAGGGCAGCTGAGCAATCTGAAGAACTACCCCCCGGTGGCAACTACAGCGTCACTTAGTTTTCTTTAGTTGGAAAAAATAATGTCTATGTGGGTTTGTGTACACGAGTGCTGGTGCCCTTGGGGACCAGAGGCATTGAATTCTCATAAGAGTTGGAGTTACAGGCAGCTGTGAGAATCCCAACTTGGGTGCTGGGAATTAAATCCAGGCCTGCAAGAGCAGGGATGCGCTCAGCCACTGACATCTCTCCTACCCTTAGATTGAGAACATGTGATAGGCTGCTAGCTGGGGCTAGCTCAAAGGAGTAAACATCATATACTCTCAAACAAATATGCAACCTAAGTATTTCCATGTATTTGATTTTCTATGATAACAATTTTTTTCACAGGTAATTGCCAATATTGTAACAAGGTCTGCAGGAGGTACATGTCCCACAATGGTGTGAACACCCAATTGTCATGCTTAAGAACCAAAAAAGGGCCCCTCTAATTATTATCTGCTAAACAATTCCTAAAAAAAAAATCTAAAACTGGTTATTAACATATTGAAAGTTTACAAAGTGGGCCATGTTCAGCTATAGCTACCATTTCTTTTCTTTTCATTCTTTTTTAAAATATTTATTTATTTACTCTGTATACAGTTTTCTGCCTGCACACCAGAAGAGGACACCAGATCTCACTAGAGATGTTGTGAGTCACCATGTGGTTGCTGGGAACTGAACTCAGGACCTCTGGAAGAACAGCCAGTGCTCTTAACCACTGAGCCATCTCTCCAACCCGAGCTACCATTTCTTAAATATCACTGATGACACTGCAACTATAGGACCAGTTTGTGTAAAGTGTTGATGGGTGGGAAGGGGTACCACAACTTGAGGACAATGTTTAAAACTTTTAAAAATCAGTTTAAACCAGGCCTTGTGGAGCACACCTATAGTTCCACACTTGCCAGAAACTAGTATTCAACAGGCCAACCTATCAGATGAATGGCTCCCCATTTGGTAAGGCTGTGGGGTCACTGGCTGTAGATAACTGTTTGTCTCTGACTGTAATTTTTCTCATTTGCCACTAAAAACAGCAATGGGTATTATTCCTACTGCTTACGTGTTTATCTTGTGAAAATGTTCTGTCTACTGGGCACGCATACAGCTGTGGATGGTCAGGAAGACGATTTCTGCTTAATATGTATATAATTTGTTTTTGTTCTTTCTCTCCTTTTTTGGTTTTTCGAGACAGGGTTTCTGTCTGTAGCTTTGGAGCCTGTCCTGGCACTTGTTTTGTAGACCAGACTGGCCTCAAACTCACAGAGATTTGCCCACCTCTGCCTCCCAAGTGCTAGGATTAAAGGCGTTTGTCACCATCACCTGGCTAATTTGTATAATTCTGATCAATAGAATTAATACTAGAATATTATTCATTACTCAGACTGATACAAGAAAGTAATAGCTGGAGAGATGGCTCAGCAGTTAAAAGCACTGGCTGCTCTTCCAGAGGTCCTGAGTTCAATTCCCAGCAACCACATGGTGGCTCATAAGCACCTGTAATGAGATCTGGTGCCCTCTTTGTGCTCGCAAGGACACATGCAGGATGAATACTGTATATATAATAAATAAATAAATCTCTTAAAAAACGTTATATTATTCCCAGTCACTAAGACAGCTAATTTTAGACTTCAGAACAAATTCAAAGCAAACTGGTTGCCCCTGGAGACAAATACCCAAGGTCAATTTCCAGGGGTTTATTGCTGATTCAAGGTCAGAGCATGAAGCAACTTTAGTAGACATAACTTTCTCAGCAATGGACCTTCTGCACATATTCCCCAACCTCAAGTTTCAGCCAACTAACTGTTTAAGTCCTGAATTTCAATGGCACTTTCTGTCTGGGCAACCTTGACTGCTCGCAGAGCTACGTGCTTACTTTACTCACTGCTCAGTCAGCTCACTGCCTGGTCAGCATGACCTCCCTAACCTGAGAGAAACCGTGTGATCAGTTTGGATTGCTCAAGCAGTGCTGTGACCCTGGTGATGTGGTCTGTATTTGTCCAGAGGTTTTGGCTGTGGGAAGAAGCCAGAAAGATGCAGGGGGAATTAGGAGATGTGAGAGAAGTGTGTTTGTGTGTGTGTGTGTGTGTGTGTGTGTGTATGTGTGCGTGCGTGTGTGTATGTGTGCAGGAAGACGTAGCTGCATGTGTGAAGAGGGGCAGGAGACACGAGAGAGGTGGCTGTGTAAAGACGTGTGAAGGTGTGTAGCTGTGTGGAGAATGGAGCTGCGCAGAGAGATGTGTGGCTGTGTAGAAGGTAGATGTAGCTGGGAGAGAAATGGGACTGTGTAGAGAAATTAGCTGGGCAGTGGTGGTGCACACTTTTAATCTCAGCACTCAGGAGGCAGAGGCTGGTGGATCTCTATTCTGTGAGTTCAAGGCCAGCCTGGTTTACAAAGTGAGTTCTAGGACTGGCTCCATAGCTACTGGGAAACCTTATCTCGAAAAAAAAAAAAAAAACAATATGGAAAGAAAGAAAGAAAGAAAGAAAGAAAGAAAGAAAGAAAGAAAGAAAGAGATTATTTAAGGTGAAGTAAAGGAGAAGGTTCCACTAGGAACCTTTTGTCTTAGGTTGCCAGCAGAAAGCATGTGTTTCCTTCTTTACCCTCATATAGAAAAGTCTAGTCCTTGCTGCACTTGTGTTTTTTTTTTTTTCATACCCTGAAGGTGGCCTTGGAGTAGGATCTCCAAAAGGCTGCCAGTATACAAGATGATTGAGAGTTTGGGGCCAACCTGGGCTTATAGTGAGACCCTGTCTCAGCCCCTACCCCAAACACCAGTTTGATTAATTCCAATTATGAGTCCATATATATTTAAGCACCTACCTTACTCCTTATTCACTTATCTTGGGCTTATGGAGGACCAGGGTGGTGGTGAGTGCAGTTCTCAGCACTCGAAACTTGCTTGGTGACAATGACCGTATTGGTATTGAATTACTGGTGTTAGGTTGAAAAATTTCACCCGAACCTTATTGGGCTCTTCATACATTAATAAAGCCTATTATTTTTTTTTCCGAGACGGGGTTTCACTGTGTAACCCCATTTGTCTTGGAACTCCCTTTGTAGACCAGGCTGGCCTCAACCCCACAGAGATCCTCCTGCCTCTGCCTCCGGACTGCTGGAATTAAAGTCATGTGACACTATGCTTGGCTAAAGCCTGTTTTCTTACACAGGAGGGTGTGTGACAGGAAATGTCTACTCTGATGTAATGCCAGGGTGACACTTCCTCCACACAGACTGGGTAGTGGCCTCCTAGCATCTTGTGCCGCCCTCCTGCCTCCTTCAGTTTGTCTATACAGTCTGTGCAGCGTGGCAATGCTTAGTCTGCTTATGTCCCTGCTGTTTAACTTGCTGGTTGTTTACCACTGCTGTGAAATGGCCAAGCCCTCACAGCCAGACTTCTGCCAACATCTGCGGATGCTTCTCAAGCTTGCCTTCATATCTGCGCTCTGGTCCTACAGCCTCTCTTCAGTTCCTAGAATCTCATGCTCCCTCTGCCTCGGGACCTTTCCACAGCCTTCCACCCTTACCCTCTTCCTCAGTTACTCTAGTTCATACTTGAGATCTCTTTCTGTCTCACACACACACAGGAAGCCTTCCCAGAGCCACTGGCTACATGTACTTTCAGCCCACTTTTCTCTTTTCTGTTCTTAAAGCCACTTACCACAGGCTATGCCCCATGATTGATATCTACCTCCCTGATAAGAGCAGGAGGGCAGAGACTTGGTCGTAACCCTATGAACCAAATAGGAGGCCCTTCACACCTAACTGCAAGAATAGATAGCTTTATCTCGCTCTTCTCCCTGATTTCCTTCATCATATAACATGTCTGTAATCAGCTGCTGGTGTATGGTACGCACTTAGGCTATTCCAAATGGGAAAATCTGTTTTGCAGTGTTTGGTAAAAAAAACAAAACAAACAAACAAACAAAAACCAAAATGAAACAACAGACAAATTTCCTTTACATCAATGAGCTTGATGGTTCAGTGGAGGAACTGAGCAGTCCAGCAAGGAATGATGACATGTGGTTTTATATTCTGGATTAAGAACAGGCTTATTAGGAAGTGATTAGCATGGTTAAACAGCACCTGGCAAAAAGGTTAATTTTATGCCTCTATTTTTCCAGAAAGGAGAAAACGGAAGTCCCCCAGGCCCGTGAACACCTGACCATGCATGAGATGGATGCACACCTTCCTCTATTGGTTTCACGTGAACGTGGGAGAGGGCGCCCTTCACCTCTTCCTCTCTCAAGTCCCATGCTGCTTGTGAAGATCAAACCCAACACAGGGCCAGAGCACAGGAGAGGCATAGTTTTAACAGACGTTCATTACCTTTTCTTCCGAGTCCCCGGGCTGGCAGGTAATCACTCCATCTCTCGATCCGCCTGCAAACGTTGCCTTACAATTGGCAAGCCACTGTTGTCAGAAAAAGAGAGACGGGACGTGGGTAGATCCACAGATGTCCTGAGAACATTTAAATCATGATGTCTGTTGGGAAAACTTGATCATGTTTCTAACGAGACTAAATACGATTCTGTTGGAATGACTTTTAGGAAAGGCTCACATTTGGAAGGTTTAAAATGTACTGAAATTAAAACCTGCATAGGTTCAGTAATGGCCATTCTAAAATAGAATTTCTGCCAGGTGATGGTGGTGCACACCTTTAATCCCAGCACTTGGGAGGCAGACTCAGGTGGATCTCTGTGAGTTCAAGGCCAGCCTGGTCTACAGAGTGAGTTCCAGGACAGCCAGGACTGTTTCACAGAGAAACCCTGTCTCAAATAAGAAAAAAGAATGAACAAACACACACACACAAAAAAAAAAAACAGAAAAATTCTTTTTTTCAATTAAAAAATTCTTTTAGATTTACTTATTCTTATTTTCTGTGTATGTGTATTTGCCCACATATACATATGTGCATACCTGTGGGCCAGAAGAGGGTGTTAGATCTCTTGAAATTAGAACTACAGATGGTTGTGAGCCATCATGTGGGTGCTGGAAACCAGATCAGTGCTCTGAACTGCTAAGACATCTCTCCTGCCCCTTAAAATATAATTCCATGACCAGATGTGGTAGCACATGTGTTTAATCCTCTTTGAATTTGAGGCCAGCCTAGTCTACAAGGCAAACTCCAGGCCAGCCAAGGCTACATAGTAAGACCCTGTTGCAGAAACCCCTCCCACCCAAAACATAACTTCAAGAATGTAATATATTGCCTTGGAGAATGTTTTTACCAGATCATTCCTGATTTGTGCATGAATGAAAAACGAATATTCTTTTTTTTTTTTTTGAGACAGGGTTTCTCTGTAGCTTCAGAACCTATCCTGGAACTCGCTCTGTAGACCAGGCTGGCCTCGAGCTCACAGAGATCCTCCTGCCTCTGCTTCCCTAGTGCTGGGATTAAAGGCGTGCGCCACCACCGCCCAGTGGAATTTACATCTTAATTTGAATGTTGACTTTTTCTGCAATGGAATGGTGTTCTAGTGCTGGGATTAAAGGCGTGCGCCACCACCGTCCAGCATGAAAATGAATACTCTTCTGGTTAGAAATACTTCAAATATTTCGTATGGTGGGGATTAGGAGGTAGGACAATGCTTCTCACAGGTGGAGTGATTCTGGCCTTTCTGCACATCCACTTCTCCATTATGATCAGGAGGCAGCCTTGGGGCAGGTCTCTGTCACTGGAAGAAAGACTATTACTGCAATGGCTTAGCCACTGTGATGGGGTTCCACTTGGGTTTAAGCATCTGGGATAGTGTTGGGCCGCCTGAGGCCCAGTGTAACTTCCTGAGCCTAACGTGAGTCTGGAGACCTGTCTCTGGCTACCCGACCTAGACCCGCCTCTGCCCAGCCACCACTACTGTGGCAGAATATTATTGGCCATTATTCCTTACTCTGCCTCAACCCATCCGAAGCTTCTCCACACCCCATCAAAACCCTATATAAGTTCCTGCCTGATACCACTAAATGAGATCCTGCTTCTACAGACTCCTGACTCAGTGGGTGTGTTTCTTCCGGATGGCTAGTGGGGAGGGCTGGGTCTTTCTACACTCACCATCCTGCTCAACCCCAGGGAGAGTCTGGCGGGTCTGACTCTGCCCCTGGTCTTTCTGCCAGAGAACCCAGCAGTAGGGTAAGTTAACAGATATGAAATGGGACCTTTGGGCACAATACAGTGAGCCCTGAAATCCACACCCAGTGCCAACAGTCTGGTTCGCTCTACCAGTCAGAGAGAAAGGATTGCTTTTACCAGCTGAGAAGCTGGGAAATAAAGACAGGTAGAGAGCCATAGAAATACGGGACAGCAGAGTTATGGTGCAGCCTCAGAAAGCTACTGAGAGATAAGGATAATAACAAGGAAAACCTACAGCCCAGCGAGCTGTCAGACATGCAGAATGGACTCAGGAACTGATGGCTTCTGTGACTGCCATAACTCACATCTCCACAGTAACTTGAAAATGAGCTATTATCAGATGGCCAATGACAGAAGGTAACTGAGCTTGGGTTACCTTCTGTCTCTAAAATCCATGTTCTTTCTTACCGCGCCTGGCACATTTTATAGGCAGCCACAGATACAAGCAGGTGTCAGATACATTTTTCACCTTGTCCTATTTTTACTACTGCCTCCCCGGGTTCTCTGGGCCCCTCCCTGTCAGAGAGTAGATGGTTTGCATGGATGGCTTCTAGACCTATGTGGGAGGGGGAGAAGAAAGGAAAGAGTAACAGATAGGGCCAACTGAAGCCACGAGGACAGGGAGAAACCGCTACTCAGAGTGGGCAGGAGCTAGAAGGAGGTGGCACGCGCCATAAACAGATCCGAGAGAAGCTGACACGGGAAGGCGGTGTGCTGGTTAGTGTTTTGTCAGCTTGACACAAACCTAGACATATCTGGGAAGAGGGCGTTTCCATCCAGAAATTCACTCCACCAGATTGGCCTATAGGCAAGTCTATGGGGCATTTTCTTAATTAACGACTGATGTGGGAGGGCCCAGTCCACTGTGGGCGGTGCCATCCCTGGGCAGGGCCTGTGTGATATCAGGAGGCAGGCTAAGTGAGCCCCAGAACGCAAGCTAGTAAGCAGCATTCCACTACGGCTTTGGCTTCAGTTCTTGCTTCCAGGTTCCTGTCCTGACTTCCCCTTATGATGGACATGCTAACCTCTCACATCTCCGAATCCAAGCTACTTGTGGTCATGGTCTTTTCTTTATCACGGACTAGAAACTGAACTGGGACAGGAGGTAAATTCGAATCTTGGATAAAAGAAAATTGTTGTAACGCATATCGAGGAGCATGCCAAGCATATAAAAAGATGTGCGCTGGTTTCTTGGTGGGAACACTAGGAGATTAAGCTGAAAGCTGAACGCCTCTCTTTTGTTGGTTCTAGTTGAGCTTCTGCACCTTTTGACCAAGGTCAAATGCATTTGCCTATAACCAGTATTATATGCTGTTGAGGTTATTCCTGATAGCCCCCAGGACCTTCCACGGCTTACCGAGAGAGTGGCCTCCTTCCTGTTGTTGTATGTGTCCAGGTATTCCTGCAGTTCCAGCACGCTGAACTTCAGCTTGTCCAGGAGCCCACAGGAAAGGAGCTAAAGACAGGAACAAGTTGCTTTAGAAACTGATGGAAACACCAACAGCAAGGCCTAGCTACAAAGACAGAAAAGATGTAGAAGTATGGGAGGGAGTAGGTAGGTAGTTTGGTTTCACTTTGGCTACAGCTGGAACCAGATGCTAGTTCGGAATCCAAGCCTTCCATTGGAAACCTACATTAAGATATGACATCCATTTTATGCATGGCTCTATGTTTATGCATGTTTTGTTATGGGAGACAGACCTCCAAAGAGATCTGCAAACTGATTTTGTATTTAATTTGCATTTAAAGTAATTTAAGATGGAATTATTTTTCACATCGTATTGCTTGCTGAGAGGCCAGTCACGCTGCTGGAAAGACTGACTTTGTAGAAATGAAATTTCAAGGCATTTTAAGGGGTGCCTGTTTGTAAGCCTGAGAACTTGGGAGGCTGTGTCTGGAAAAGAAAGATTCAAACTTCAGTGTTTAGGTCACTGGTAGTTATCCAGCCTGTGTGATGGTTCTGGGTGTGAGGTGGGGAGAAATGAAGGTCATGGCTAACCCCTGCCCTCTAAGCATTGGCCAGTGTGGCAAAAATCTCTCCATAAAACCATAACCTGACAGTAGAGACTTTGAGGTGACCCTCTGTGAGGGTTATACAATCTTATGCACAGTTAGCAAAGTCAGAGTCACTGGGGAGAGGGGCCAAGGACATGGAAGGAGCACAGAGCTAGATTGTTTCTAGTTCTCTGAAATTCCTGGCCTGGGATGGCAATGTTCACTAATTACTTTGCAGACCCAGAGGCCTTCAGGGGGCCATGTCACAAGCCTACACTGCTCACAGCCTTGGAGGTATCTTTAAAATGGGCCAACATGATGACCCGACTTTGATCCCTGGAACCCATGGTAGAAGGAGAGAACTGAGTTGTCCTCTGACCTCTGCCCCTGAGCATGTGTGCACCCTGCACACACATGCGCTATAATAATAAACCCCACACAAACATGCTACCCCACCAGAGCAGGGCAAGGACACTCACAGTCTCAGCATCTACGAAAAGTGTAGGGCATTCAGAGCAGGAGGTGAGCATCTGAGAAGAGCTGACAAATTTGGAGCCGATGCCCCGAAGGTTATCTCCAAGGTAACTGGCTGCATCACAGGTTAGGAAGCAGAACCTCTTTTGAATATTCTGCAAGGCAGGAGAGGGGTCATTAGCAAAGGCCAAGCTCAACTTCTATACTGGAAAATAACTATGATTTTTTTTTGTGTGTGTGTGTATGGGGCAGAACTTTAAAATAATTTGGGGCTTGGAGGTACAGACCTGTAATCAAGTACTTAGGAGGCAGAGGACCAGAAATTTGAGGCCAGCCTGTATTACATGAGAAAATGTCTCAAAAAAAAATAAATAAAAAAGAAAAGAAAAAGAAAAAATGGGGTTAGAGAGATGGCTCAGCAGTAGAGAGCACACGTGGCACTCTTGCAGAGAACCACGTTGGATTCCGAGTACACATGCTGGGAAGTTCACAACCTCTTATAATCCCAGATCCAGGGGATCCAGAGGGAACATTCCCCAACATAATAAATATATGTGTGACAAACCAGAGGCCACATCATCCTACATGGAGAAAAACTGAAAGCGGCGCCATTAAAATTGAGAAGGAGACAGGGCTGTCACCTGTCCCACTCCTTGTCAAGCACTAGCCAGAGCAACATGACAAAAGGAGAAGAGTAAAAGGATACAACAGAAGAAGAAAAAGTCAAACTATTGCTACTGAAGATGATGTGATAAGCCGGGTGGTGGTGGCATGCACCTTTAATCCCAGCACGCAGGAGGCAGAGGCAGCTGGCTATCAGTGAGTTAGATAAGAAATCCCCAAAATTCTACCAGAAAACCGGAAATGATCAGTACTTTTAGCAAAGAAATCCTAAAAAGACCTCAGACAGCCAAAGCAATCTTGAGCAAAAGCACAACACTACAGGGATCGCCAGTCAAGAATTGGAGCTGCAATACAGAGCTACAGTAATAGAGACAGGTAGACCAGTGGAACAGAACAGAAAACCCAAACATGAGTCCATGTAACCACAGACATGTGATATTTGACAGAGAGGTCAAAAATACACGCCAGGAAAAGACAACATCTTCAACAAATGCTCCTGGGAAAACTAGATGTCCACATACAGAAGAATGGAATTACATCCTTATCTACCACACTGCACCAAAAATCAACCCCAAATGGGCCAACGACATTATTGTCAAGCCCGACATGCTGAAAGTTCTAGAAGGAGAAACAGGCAGTGAGCTCCAGGACATGGCTATAGGAAAGGCCTTTCTGAATAGAACGACATCTGCTCAGGGACTAAGGTCAACAACTGACCAAGGGACTCCACGGAACTAAAATGCTTCTGTACAGCTGAGGAAACAACTGAGTGAAGGGAAAGCCCACAGAGTGGGGGAGAATCCTAGCCAGCTATACATCTGGTAGAGGATTAACTTTCAGACGAGGGGCTGGAGAGATGGTTCAGAGGTTAAGAGCACTGGCTGCTCTTCCAGAGGTCCTGAGTTCAATTCCCAGCAACCACATGGTGGCTCACAACCATCTGTCATGAGATCTGGTGCCCTCTTCTGGCATGAAGGCATACATGCAGGCAGAACACTGTATACAAACATTAAGAAGATGCAAAGAACTACCCCAAACGAACCAAAGAGTCACGAAAACAAATGACCCAATTAAAAAAGGGCTATGGATCAGAATGGACAGTGTTTTGTTTTTTGTTATTTGTTTTGGTTTTTCGAGACAGGGTTTTTCTGTGTAGCCCTGGCTGTCCTGGAACTCACTCTGTAGACCAGGCTGGTCTTGAACTCAGAGATCTGCCTGCCTCTGCCTCCTGAGTGCTGGGATCAAAGGCGTGTGCCACCACCACCTGGCTGGCTGGAGAATTCTTAAGGAGAAACAAAAAATGGCTAAGAAATATCTTAAGTGTTCAACATTCTTTGTAGTTAGAGAAATACAAATTAAAATATTGATATTTCATTTTATTCCACCTAGAATGGCAAAAATCAAGAAAACAATGGGTAGCAAACGCTGGTGGGGAAAGGGGAACACTCATCTAGTGGAACTGCAAACGGGTGCAGCCACTCTAGAACCAGCGTGGAGGATTTTCAAAAATCTAAAAATGGACCTACCATATGACCCAATATATCACCCTGTGGCATGTGACCAAGGAACTGACATTCCTCTCCAGAAATATGTGCTCAGCAAAGTTCATTGCTGATCTAGTCACAATAGCTGGGGAATGGAATGGAGACAGCCTAAATGTCCTTCAACTGATGATTGAATAGTGAAAATGTGTTACATATATACTATTCAGGTGTGTGTGTGTGTGTGTGTGTGTGTGTGTGTGTAAGTGTGCGTGTGTGTGCCAATCAGCTGTAAGGAAAAATGGAATTGTGAAAATGTCAAGCAAATATATGGAACTAGAAAATGTTCTACCCTGTGAAGTAATCCAGACTTTATACCCACAGACAAGTGTAGCTCTCACCCCTCATCAAAGAAGCCTCTCTTCCCAGAAGATGGAGACCACCGTAGAAATTCCCAGCTTGGGGGCTGGAGAGATGGCTCAGTTGTTAAAAGCACTGACTGCTCTTCCAGAGGACCCGGGTTCAATTCCCAGCACCCACATGGCAGCTCACAACTGTCTGAAGATCCAGTTGCAGGGGATCTGACACCTTCACACCAATGCACATAAAATAAAGTTAAATAAACCATAAAAAATATTAAAAAAAAGAAATTCCCAGCTGGTCAAAATGCAGCAAACAACTGACCTTGGTGCCCACTCACAGTCGATAGGTCTACAGCCCCTACAGCTGAGGCTCACAGTCCATATGTCCACAGCCCCTACAGCTGAGGCTCACAGTCCATATGTCCACAGCCCCTACAGCTGAGGCTCACAGTCCATATGTCCACAGCCCCTACAGCTGAGGCTCACAGTCCATATGTCCACAGCCC